>PVJD01010806.1:0-50891 GCA_004026545.1 Mormoops blainvillei
CCAGTTTTAGTGTATCTGACTGCAGTTGAAATGAAGAAATGGAAATTTAGCACAAATTTCCAAAAGGTCTATCAATTACATACATGGCTGAACATGAGTTTGATGTGCTGGAGAGAAGGATAGAGGAGGAGAAGTGTAGAACCAGCTTTCATGAAACAGACTGATGTTGGAACACATGCACTTGTGTGTTGTACAATGAGAATCAGGTGGATCACAGTCTGACATTTTGCAGTAATGTTTGAAATTATTAGTTGATTACAATTTTGAAGATTTAATAAGTTTTAAACTCTTATAGTTTGGTACAATATATTAATTTAACACCAACAATAAAGAAAGAAAATATTTGTTTTTGAACTTTCTAAATCCCAATTTCAATGCCAGTTTTATTATTACAGCATAAACAGAGAGGATATTCAATAACTCTGAAAAAGTCTCAACAAATCCAATAAATTGAGGAATATTCAACATCTTAGATCACCTTTTAATGACAACTCTTAAAACTAGCCTATACAATTTTTAAGTGACCTACGCAGTTTTCTTGATCTTTTAGCAGATAAAGTTTTCAAAGAAAATATCATCTTGTTAAATTCTCAAAAGTCAAGAAGAAATCCAAAGGCTATTTTTAAGAATTAGAAAAGCCAAAAGACTTAAAATCTTGCAACATTGTATTTTTTTTCACACTATAGAAACTGACTTAAAATGGAAATTTCTGAATTATGTAATTTTAAATTTGTCACTATGTGGCAAGTTTCTTTTTAAATTCTTAAATAACTTTTCTTCATTAGTGTGTTACAGATTTGAGAGATAATTGTATTCTGAGTCACCTAGTATGTAATTGATAAGTAAGGAGCTATATAGTTTTGTGTATATACATGTCAATAAAATACAAAATATATATGTAAAATATATTGTGTAATACAAGTTATATATTATATGTGTGTATTAAATAATATATAAATATATGCAACATATACACATTTATATATACCCATCTGTTTATGTACACACACATACTCAGGCACACATATATAAACACACATTCAGAACACTAACAAATAGTTTCAGATATTTTTCCTATGGTGATTTTGATAATACAAGTTTTTAAGAAAAAGTTTACATACTTGAAAAGAAATTTCATATTTTGTATCATAAAAATATATAAAAACAAAAGCGAAAGATTTTCTTTTGACTTTTGGATGAGTCTTTTAAAGCTAAAAAGGAACTCACAGAACTCATAGAACTTCAAGTTATTTTCAGCAAAAACTGGGATATAATGGAGATGAAGTGAGGAATGCTTTGAAGGAGTGGAATTTTGAGCATTTGTTATAACTTTATCCAAAATAGCAGGTTTCATTATACATTGAGGTTCTGAGTTTTAGATGTGTGTGTGCATTTTATCACAAGGAAGCAGTAACTAAAAATATTGGCAGAAAAAAAGAGAAAAATTATTTTAAAAGGCATATATATTCCAAATATAGCTTAATAGCATTACTAAATAAAGGCAAATTCACAGATTCAAAGTTGATGAAGCTTGAGCAGTTTTGGTAACCAAAAACAGAATGTCATTGGTTATTTTATCTCTACCCCCATGTACCTAGATCTTTTGATTTCCTTTTCAAAGACAGGGTTACACACTGATGGAGGTGTGAAAGGCAATATACATATGAGTACTTGTCTCTTATTAATCCCTTTTTATCTGTCATAAAATAATCACCTCTTGTCAAATACCTTTTAGTTAAACTTGGGAGATAAATGGAGATGAATGTTCTCCCATTATCTCAAGGGAGAACAATAACCCCATGAGGGACTCCTTCATCACTTCAACCCATGGATCTCTGAGACTATTTAAAGCTCTGAAGTTCATCAAGGATGGGTTATGTAGGTGTCGCTCAAATATTTCTTAAGTTCTAAATGTAAGGACTTTAAAGTGTGTTCAAAGCAATAAATATGTTTACAATGAGATATAACTCAAATTAGAATTTCCTTGAGAGAGTTGTAAATTCAACATTAGGATAGCATAGTAGGACGCGAGTTTACTTTTCTCTAGAAAAGATCAGAGAAAGCCTCATGAAGCAGTCTTTCATGAAGAACAGTAAGTGTTCTTGACTTTTGCCCCAAAAGGAGAGACATCCTTAAGACTCTGAACCATCAGCAAACCTGGAAGCACACTATCACTATATTCCAAGGCTCTTTGTTATACAATCATCCTTGAAAAGATAGTCTGGAACAAAGGTCATCAGTATATGAGATGGCAGAAATGTGAGGGACTGATGGAGAATTACCTCCCCACAGAGACTGCTAGGCTACTGTAAGAAACCTGCTGAGAGAGATTCTAAACTAGGGAAGCGGCATGGGGTTAAAGGAAGAGGAGTTAGGCCAAAAAGTCCATTTGGATGGATTGAAGAGCTGGCTAAGGGTTGTTAGGAAAAGGAGTAAGGTGAATATCTGAGAATTTGGATATGGGAAAAGATATATTTTTTAGAGCATAAAAAAATGATACGGTATAGATGTTGTCTTTATAATTAATTGACAAGTAGAAATGGACCAGAACTTTACATATAAGTGATTCACAAAAGGATTGTGTTTATAAGCATTATCAGTTAAAATATTAAGGTTTTTACTTGGAAATTTGATATAGAAAATATAGTTTCTTTATTGGGAATGTGGGCTTTGTCATTGAATCTTACATTTGGAAAGGGGAAAATTTCTCCTTATTCTTCTTAGTTTTCCTGGTTGGTCTAACAAATTAATTGCCAAAAGACAGATTAATACGAGAAGGTATTCAAATTTAATTTATGCATAGAGAGATCACATAAAAATAGGACCTAAGTAAAAGCAAGCAGCTTTTATACTTTCTAGACAATAAATTTGTGAATAACTTGACAGGACAAAGAAACTTAGGCTTGAGTGCTTAACTAGTGAAGGATCTAAGCAGAGTTTGGGTTTAAGGAAGTAAATTAGTAAAGAAGTAATAAGGTTTCTTTGTACAGGCTGCTAAATCCTCAATTTCCACTAGCAATAAAGATGTCTTTCTATCTCCTGGTGCAGGAAGGGTATATTTCACATGACACATTTATTTCCTGCTTTTAGGGGGACAGAGAGAGGAGGGTCAGGTTATTTTTCTTGCACCAGCTGTTTCTCAAGTAACTTTAAATAAAAATTAACCCATATGCCACTTTGGCATATTTTAGGTGGTCTATCCTGAACCCCATCTCTTATAAATAATAATTAGTTTTGTTTGAGAATCAACACATTGGATACCAAGTATATCTCAGTTTTTTGAAAAAGAATAAAAGGCATCTTTTCCAAGCTAAATGATAGGTAAGTGCATTTAAGTAATAAATAATCTTGAATTTAATATGCATTTATGAAAAAATCTATTCAGTTAAGAAATATGAAGATAATGGTGAAAGTCAATGGTTATAAATATATGTACTTTTCACTATGAGAAAATTACAAATTGTATCCACTTCAAGTTGTATATAAATGATAGGTACATGATTTATTTTAGCTGCTATAGTCGACAATTTAGTTATCAACAAAAAAAGAAATTTATTACTTTGTGTATGAGTAATCTGAACTATAAAAGCATTCAGAAGTTAAACAACAGCAAGCTTTATTTATATTTCAGAAAACCCAAAATACATGTCAAAGAAAAATGGTAAATATTTCACATGTGATTTTGGATTGATAATTAAAATGAGTTTCAAAATATGCAAAAGAAAGTAAAATATCTCATATATACTTTTAAATATATTTATAAGGTATATTCATTATAAAGTAAATCCTAAAACAAGCAATGCTACAATAATTTCCATGAATTTGGATATGTATATTGAGAGTCAAACTGCCTGGATTTAAACAAATATAGGTTTACAACATTGGCAGGGGAGTGGGGGTTGAAAAGGTAGATGAGATCCTTGATAGCCTTAGGTCTATCCTATACCTCAAAGAAATATTGAAATGTTGTACTTTAAAGCATGTTATTCTTAATATTAAAAATTGAGATGCTTAAATGTCTTGTTTCTCAATTTATAAACAATAGTGTTATTTCAAAGTTCAGGAAAAATAACTGACAGAAATATGCTATAATGAAGCTTGATCAGATAAAATTCACTGATAATGCAAGCGTGGGGAGAAAAAACAGTTCTATGGAGAGTAACTTCACAGAGTAAGCTGTTCATGAGCTCCTAACTGGGCAGGTCATGGTGGGTGGTCACGCCCCAGGCATATATGCGTTTAGTAAAAGGTTTATCTTTGTCTTAAGCAAGTCCTGTGCATTGTCTCTGTACATCTAGGTTAACACACCTTTGAAATAAGCAGTAACAACCCTAAAGAGAGCACAGAACCTTGTTAAATATGCTGTAATATTTTATTTTTATTACTTTTTCTGTACTATTTATTTTGTTTGTTTGCACAATGTATATTAAATCCTGTTGTCTACACATGCTTTGTAAGTTCCCTACTATCACTATCACCCTGTGGAAATTGAGGTGGGGAGAGAAAGAGAGAGGGAGGCGGATAGGGAGAGAACATCTGAGTTGGTGAAGAGCAAAGAGAGTGCAGAATGAGATAAGCTCCAGATAAAGGGATTAAAATCCTGGATGTTCAAGTAAAAGTAATCATGAGTTTGAAAATTCCAGAAATTGTGGAATGACTTTGAACTTCCTCTAGGTTATTGGATAAAATACAAATTAAATTTAGCTAGATCTTAAACTATCAAGATAATATTTGGCTCATGATATGTAGTTTATATTGATGTCTTCTTGTGGTTAAATTTTATTAAAAAATATTTTACAGTACAAACTATTTTACAGTAATCTACTTTAAAAATCAATCTGAATACTTAAAAATATGAAAATTTTATTACTTATTGTGGACTTACTTATTAGTAAGTATGGTCCTGTTTTTTGTTGTTTTCTTAACAACTTGTCCAAAGTAGTAATGGGCTTTTAATCCTTAGTCTAAATTCTTATTTGCATAAATCTATTTAAAAACATTTTAGATAGGAGGTTTGAGCCAAGCTATAATGTGGGAGATATAAGACATATTTGTGAAAAGTTGGGTACAAAAGACTAATTAAATTTTGCAGGCCAATAGGAAGATGATACTTGCAAAAACCTGGACAGCTACTCAGTGATATCCTCAAAGAGTCATTTTATCTCTCAGAATCCAATATAATCTCAGTTTTGATCCCGGTTTCATAGTTTTATAAATTCTTTCTTGTGAGTGTCTCAAGGTCTTTGATGAATGCTGATTCAAACTAACAAAGCCCATGAGAGAATGAAATATACAAAGTATAAAGTATTTTGTATATTTTAAGCTAAATTATAAATATACAATTTAAGAAATTAGTTCTTTGACTATGCTTTAGTAAGAGTTTTCTGAGTAGGTTACTTAATAGAAAAGGAAATTATCAAAAAGTCCCTTATTGCAAAAGGGCTTACAAAAAAAACATTAATCATTTAATTTAATATTATGTGACATTGGCAACTGATGGTAGGATATATCCATCTCTAAAATGGAGGTAAAGGTAATCTTCGTATCATCTTGGTAGGTTCTCTACTCTATCACCCAGGGATAATCAGAAGATATTTTCTCACTGAGCCCCTTTCCTACTTTTTTTCTTGCAACCAGGATGATGTTGTCAAATACATTTATGGAAGAAGTAAAATAAAAAATGGGGGACAGAACTTTGTACTAGCTGTCTGTTTGTAACCCCAGGAGGAGATAGCCACACAAGGAGAACCCATATCAAAGTAACATAGATGAAACAGAGAACTATACTCTCAGCACAGAGTAGATCAGCAGTGCACATTATGAAGTATGCCTCCGGGAGCTCTCTTAATTCTCACTATAGCATGTAAGTTATGCATATGCTCTCCAAAGCCCCACAGAATAAAAGACAGTGAAGCTGACATCCTGCACCTTACAGAAGAGTCCATTTGGCAGAATTAGATGTACCAGACTGCGAAGGCTTTGTGGTCGTCTAGCTGCCCCACAGATTGTATGGAGAATACGGCTCAAAGGCAAACGTGTCTGTAGCACTGTGAGGCAAAACCCAAGGCGTACAGGACACACACAGCCCTGAATAAGCTGAAAGAACAGACTGAGGGATCAGCACTTGAGATTTCAGTAGCAGATGCCAACAAGCTACACAGAAACCAGAGAAAGGCATTAACATGGAAACCAAAGGGAAAAGAGAAAAGCAATCAATTCTTAGTCTGTGGGTCCCAGGTCTCCCCATCCTTTTACTGCAATTTTTTGCATGTCTCCAGTCAGCTAAATGTCCTTTTAAGGAGAGGCTATTATAGAAGAATGGATTTTTTCCTAAGAGAGTACCTTAAATAGACCATTTAAATTAGAAAAGATTGACACACTATTGTATTTTATCTAAGAAGCCATAATTGGTAAGATGAAATCCAATTTTAGAGATGGTAATTTGTAAAAAAAAAAAAAAAAAAAAGTACTTCAAGATTGAGAAAAAGACTTAATAAAAGAATTTAACATTATTTGTCACCCTCTAAACCTATCTTATATTGTATGATTTTTAGTTCTCTTGCCTGGAGTAAATCAGGTTTAAATGGGACCCTTCAACACTTGGAATAATGAGCCATAAGCATAATTGTCTACTTAACCAGGAATTATTTCAGCAGTCTAAACAATTAACCTGAATTAAAAAGTATTTTCATAGTTTTCTTCTTCCTTAATTTTTATTTTCTGAAATGCCTTACTTTCCATACCTCATCTGTATCTGAAATCACAGCCTATAGTGAAATTCTATTTTCCAATTTGTCGTAACTATATAGAAAAGTGGTTCTGTCAATACTACTGAGGGTTGGGATATATTCATTAACTGTAGTTTAATTAACACCAGATCATTTGCTCAGATAGTTATTTAGATTTATGTTATAATTACCAATATGAATCTAGAATTGAAGTGTGTATTGGGGAACACTTAGTTGTTTCTTGAAGCTTTTCCTTTGAGATATGCATAAATGTAACAAAAGGGTTTTATGGGTTTGTGTAGTTGTACTACTAAGATAATTTCTAATCAATCCCTCTTTTTCTGAACTCTATCTTTACTTAGATTTTAAATCCATTGATGTACTTCCTTTTGTATTTAGAATAGCCAGGAGTATTCCTGACATTCTGAAGACATTCTACTGTATATGCTCATTTTGGGGACTCTTTGTACTCTGTTTTGCAAATATTTTGAATTTTGAGTTTTCCCCCTCTACTGTATCCTGGAAATGTTCCTTTATATACAGTTTAATATTTCATGATGTAGACATACCCAGGTGCACTTTGACTTGCCTGAGTTGTTCTTCAGTTTACTATACATTTAACAGTGATTATCGTGTGTGGTTTTTACTGTCTACTAGGAAGACACTTTAAAATTTATGAAAGTGTTTTTGTTTACCAGAGCAGTTGTGAGCTCTTCTTGTATTCATAACTGGAGAAGAGGGTGCTAAATGTGATGGTATGCTTAAGAATGTCATGCATGTATAAGCATTGTGCCACTGGGTTTTCAAATGGCCTGCAAGACACTAACTGGGTGATAAACCTGAGTCTGCAATTTAACTTTATTTCCCACATGAGTGGAAAAATATCTTTGCATAATTTTATATACACTAAACTTCTTTTCAGGATATAAGTAATAAGGGATAATTATATGACACTCTTTATATTGGCTTTTGTTTGAAATTTTACCAAGATTATTTTTTCACTGGAGTTGTCAATAAAACCTATTGGTATCTGTTGACATCTGATATGCTTATATACTCATGCCTGTTTATTTATGTATTAAAATTGACGTTTATTTAAGTTGGCCAAAATGTTCTTTTTTTTCTTTTTTGTACAATGGCTCCAATAGTTCTTAGATATTTTTAACTTCATTCAAAACAATTTTGTTAGATTGTACTGTGACATCTGTCATATCAGCATGCATTTAAAAAAATAAACATCAAATGTGGTGAACTTTTGTGCAGTCATTTTAATATTGAAGATGGAAGGAGATATGCAACATTTTGGGGGTATTATGCTTTATTATTTCAAGAAAGGTAAAATTGCAACTGAAATGCAAAAAAGGATTTGTGCAATATTTGGAGAAGACTGCTCAAAACTGTCAAAAGTAGTTTGTGAAGTTTCTTGGTATTATTGACATTCTGGCCAAATAATTCTTTGCTAGGGTCTGTCTTATGATTGGAAGATATTTAGCAGCCCCCCTGGCCTCTACCCACTAGAAACCAAAGAGCCAACATACTCAAAAATATCCAAATCAACAAAGTTACTGGTGAAAGTGAAAAATGTGTCTTTTATTTTATGCAACAAAACTAAACAGACATTTTAACCAACCCAATATTATGAAAGACCTCACTTTTAGACATTATATTTACTAATAAAAAGTTTACTTATCCCTAAGATTAACCAGTTATTGCTGCAATAAGGCTGCATTAAAAATCAGCCATAAATTCAGTAGCATACAGCCATCTGCATTAATTTCCTGCTTTTGTGTTGACTGATTGGATGGTCAGGATTTGGGATGACTTAGGGCAGACCTGTCTACAATCAGAAAGTTCAGTTCAGGTGTGTTCAAAAAGCTTCACAAACTCTTTGGACCAGAGAGAACCTGAGGTGTATTTTTGTTGTTGTTGTTCAAATAGAGGAACATAGAATATAGAGCCCAAATGTGTGAATACAGTTCAAATGTGTTCTCACATGGCATCTGTTAACATCAGTTGGCCAAAGTTAGTCATATGGTCACATCAAGGAGTGTGAAATACACTCTAATCATCATGAAGTCAAGCAAGACATTTGATCAATGAGGTGGGTAAGTGTGATACATGTCTTCCTTAGAGGAGTGTTAAGGGAAGACAGAGTGAATGTTGTCTGGATAACAGTCTAAAATAATAGCAGTTATATTGATTTTTAAAGATTAGAAAGTTAGATCTAATTGCAATGACTTTTATTCAAGATAGTAGAGGGCTTTAAAAACATACATCTCATGTCAAATGCATATGGAATATACAAAGTAGACTATATCATCAACGAAAGAACCTTAAAAATTGAAATAATTAAAATCAAACAAAGTAGATTCTCTGACCATGTAACAGTCAGAAAAATGTCTCCCTAAATATATTCATTCGTATCCCAGCCCCCTAAATAGATTAATGTGTTGTGGGGACTTTGAAGATGTGTCTAAAGATTTTGAGATAGGATGATTATTTTCAATTATCTGGATGATTATGAGATACACAGGAGGATCAGAGTCAGGGAAAGAAATATGACTAGGTGTTGCTGTGACACTATTCCTGCAGGAGGCCACAAACTGAGGGATATGGGCGTTCTCTATAAGCTGAAAAAGGCGAGAACATAGAATCCCCAAAACCTCCGAAAGGAACATAGCCTCACTTTTAGCGCAAAGAAACTGATTTTGAACTTTTGAACTCTAGAACCTTAAGATAATAGCTTCTTTTTAAACCAGGAAAGCTATGGTAATTTACTACAGCAGCAATAGGAAACTAACACACATTACCTGATTTTTAGAGTTACTACAAAGCTAGCAAACTAAACAAGTGTAGTATTTGCAAAGGGAAAGACAAACAGATCAGTGAAACAGAACAGAGTCCATAGATATACCCACAGAAATATGGCTTTTAAATTTTTGACAGAAGTGTAAATTAAGTTCATTTGAGAAAGAATAACCTTTTCAATAAATGTATAGGAATAATTTATCATCATAGGCAAAACATGAAAAGAACCTTGATCGAACTAACTGTGGTATCTTAAATTAAAATTAACTCAAATATGTTAGATAGAACGGTAAAAAAAAAAAAGCAAAAGAAAAAAAAAAAAAGTTATAAAACTTTCAGGAGAGATGGAGGAGGAGGAAATCTTCCTGATATGGATTAGGCAAAGGTTAATATACATGATACTCAAAGAAAAATAAATAAAAGAAACATTTATAAATTAAACTTTATCCAAGTAAAAATGTTTACTATGTGAAATAAAATGTTAAGAGAACAAAAGGCTGCAGACTGAGGGCAAATATTTGCAGGTAACATGTAACAAAGGACTTATATCAATAACATATAAAGAACCATCCCTTTAATGATATTCTCATTTTGTTCATATATTATTTTACTGACCTTAGTTATTTGCCCTGGTTTTCTTTTATTCCCTTGATTATAAATACGAGAGTTGTATTAACTTTTTTTTCCCATCAAGTTTGATGTCTGGACTTCCTCATGGATGATTTGTATCAATTTTTCTTTTCCTGTGAATGGGCCATATTTTTCTGACTTTTATATGCCTTGTGGTTGTGTTATTGGTGAAATCTGGACATTTAAATATTATCATGTGGCAACATAGAAGACAGGTTCTCATTTCCCAAGATTTCTTTTTTTTTTTTTTTGAGTATTGCAAGGTTGCAGTAGTACATTTACTTTCACAGATATGTACTTAATAAGATAGAGCTAAAAAAGAAGGAAAAAATAGAAAAAAGCAACAAAAATGCAATACTTTACAAAACCAATAAAGCAACAAAAAGCAAACTCCTCTCCTAGCCTTTGCATATTAGCTCTCTTCTGGGGCATTCCTTTGCCGCTTAGCCAGATCTGCCCTGAGCCTGGGGCTCAGCCGCTGATAAAAGTTTATGGTCTTTTAAAGTCTTTTCTAGCATGGATATGGCCTTCTAAATAGCCCTACCCAGGTATTTTGAATGTCCTAATTTCCCCCAGGAATTTATTCAACCTTTTCCTTCCAGGGTTTAGGTTCTCTAGTGTACATCTTAATCCTGTCCATCTGCAGGTTGCAAATTTGCCTGCCGGCATTTTTTGATCAGTGCCTGCCATGTCTGACCTGAGTGTCAAATTGGGCAAAACAGAGTTGAGTACCTCTCATTAGTCCTTCAGGTAGCTTTCAGACAAGTTTACAGGTATACAGGATAATTTTTAAATAAGATCTGTTATGTTTCCTCTAAAACTAGTGATCAGGGATCCACACTGGGAACATAGCCTGCAGCCATTTCTAGACTGACAATGGGGAGGAGTAAGTGCAAGTGAAAACACCAACAGCTTCCCTACTGTTTTCAAGTTGCCTTTTCCTTGATTCAGTGTTTGCTTGGTTGTTGTAAACCTTTGACTGTTTTCCAGCATTCTGAAAGAGTTGAACTAATAATTTATTTATTTATTTATTTGTTTATGTATTTATATATGTGTGTATGTTATATTTGTGGGTATGAGAGTTTGGAACTGCCTACACCAGAATGTGACTAATAACCTTTGACCTTTAGTACTATCTTACATTCCCTCATATAAACACCTCAATTCTTTACACCTCTTGCCCTGTCACATAAAACTATGACTTTATTTTTAAATAGTACAAAGTCCTACATTAAAATTCACGAACATATTATGAACTTAGTTTAATGCCTTATTAGGACAGTCATGTGTATGGTTATTATGGCATTTGTCATTAGCTTTTACTTAAAAATAATTGACAAATATATACCTACTTTTTATGCTAAGGGTATTCTGATAGATATAGAAAAATAATTTTGAATGTTATTTAAAACTTTGAGAAGACAATATGTTAAGAGCATGTCTTTTTAAGGAAGTATTATTGTTCATTGCATAATAATGCATTTTTATTTAACTTGGATATTTCTGCATGTCTATTCTATGAAAATAAGTTTTATTTAAATTATTTTTGAACCAAACAAAAGAGAGAGAAAATATAGCGAGTTGAGTTCTTTCACTGAAAAGCACATGATTCTTTACTGTATCAGTATAAAGTATCAAAGGGGCAGGTGTCAGAGCATGATTTCAATAGAAAAAAATAAAAATAGCACCTAAGCCTTTGTGACAGACATCAAGCATGCTGACAACTGTTAAAAGAAAAATCATTTTCCTGATTCTGTGCAAGGAGACAGCTTGTAAGATTAAAGATGTATCTCTTTATCTATGTTTTTGGCAGATCATTTCCACTGAATAGGGCATAAAAAGTACTTCAGATGGAGAAAAGGACTCCAGGAGTTTTCATCATCTCTACTATACAAAGGGTATAATGAAAAGTCAGAAAGTAAAGCAATATAAAAAATAAGAATGAACCTAAGCCACCCAGTGTTTTCAGTCCAGTTTTAAGATCAAATAACACTATGATAAATTCTGTCTGGTTTAAAATTCTTAAAATGCTACAATAATGAAGAAATAAGCCAAGAAGTAGTAAATGACACATAATAAAATCTTAAAGAAAAACTGTGAAATTACTGCATAAACAGATGAATTTGATAATTTATTCATATTTATTTGTGGCTCACCTTCATTTATCTTGTCATCCAAAACACTACTGTGCATGTTATTAAATTTAACAGTACATCCTTGCAATGTTTTCACAGTAGTGCACAGAGCTACACAGCTTCCACAGTCTTCCACAGAGTGGATTAATCAGAGTTCCTTTATCTGCATGCCTGTTGGTGAGCATTAAGTATTTATACAGTATTTTTGCTCTTGCAAACACCACTACTCTGGAATTCTTGGGTGGATGTCTCCTTACACTTTTTGAGCTTTTGTCTAATGTAAAAATGGACAAGTAGAAATATTAGGCAACTGGAAATACCAGTTTTAAATTTAATTTTTTTTCATCCTGTATAATTGTGCAATTTACTTTTTAACTGTTACTGTTATTAATATCGACATGTATCAGTTCTTCTGACATCAAATGTCTATTGAAAATGGTCTTATTTTCAGATAAGAAGTTAGAATATCAATAAAGGCTATTCATTCTCAATTGTTCTTCTCATATTTTCTCTTACATTAATTCTATATCTGAGGAAGAAGTATCTAATAATATACCTTGAATATCTTTTGAAATGTTTCCTCCTGTGTTAGCGACTCTCCTCTTTCCTACTCACATTCATCATATATTTTGTTTCTAGCATATCTGACTGGGACCAAAAATAACATGGGCTCCTATCCTTAGATTTCTTTCTTTCAAGTGTGTAAATCTTGACATCCTAAATATCAAGCATAGTGCTTTATATATGATCAATATAATTTGACTAGTTGTGGTTTAATAATATATATTAAGTTTAATGTACCTTTAAAACTGAGAGTATTTGTCTATGTTAGTGTTCGTTTTGCTGGTCAAAGAACTTAGTGGTATTTGAAGATAAAAAAATTAGTTCATTTGGTGTTTTGGTAAATCTATATTGAGAACATTTAATAATATAAATTATTTTATAATTTGTAGAAAATTTATATTTAATTTCATAACTTTAAAAATCAGTTAAGTATTTTAAATGTCCACTTCTCTTTTTCTGATTTAAATCTACTAATTCCTGGCCCTGGCTGGCATGGCTTAGCGGATTGAGTGTCAGCATGCAAAGCTAAGGGTCGCCAGTTCGATTCCCCACGCAGGGCACATGGCTGGGTTGTGGACCAGGTGCCCAGTAGGGGGCGCGCGAGAAGTGACCACATATTAATGTTTCTCTCCCTCTCTCTCTTCCTCCTTCCCCATCTCTCTAAAACTACATAAATATAATATTTAAAATATAATATAAATAAATAAATGAATAAATAAATAAATAAATAAATAAATAAGTAGGAAAAAAATCTACTAATTCCTATCTAAATGCCAGTGAGGACTTAGGGAATCTACCTATCAGAGTACCTGTACTGTATTTTTAAAATGCTGAATATTCCCATTTTTGTTGTTCTTAGTTTAATGCCTTATCCCTTTCCGATCATAACTAGTCTCTGCTAACCTTAAAGCTTCTAGAATCATACATATACAATACAAACCAAATTAAACATCGTAAAATCTTCCAGTGAAACTTAAACTTTGTGAGTCACAAATTTAACTACTATGTTTCCTTTGGATTTACCTACAGTGACCAGTCTTAGAGTTAAACTTATTGCAAGTAAAAAAAAAGAAATTAGTACACAATTACCTCCTCCAATTATCTAATTGTGTTGAAATTTTAAGCACAAAGTGCAGTGAGGAGAGACAATCAGGAATTGTGCTTATACAGCTGTAGTGAAAAAAAGTTCTGTTTAAAAGCCATTTATTTGCGGGGCACAGGCATTTATTTACTCATTGACAATGGCAATCTGCATTTGTACAACGCCAGAAGAATAATTATATATGTATTGAAAAAGAAACATCATCAGACTCCACCTGATAGCCAACAAGAAACTGAAGCCCTCGGCCTGACAGGCTGCAGGGCCAGTACCTAGACTGCAGCCCCGCAGAAGAACCAGCCATGCCATGCCTGGGCTCCTGACCCACAGAGAGTGAGGTGGTAAGTGAGTGCTCTTTTAAGTTGTATGTTTGTGCTATTTTTTTATATAGCAATAAAGAATACACACATCAAATTATTTAAAACTACACTTTGATATATTTCATTTGTCCATAAATAATACCTATAAAGCCTTTTTATTAAAATGTATTTGTTTTGTCTATCATAGTAAAAATACAACTCAGGCCTTGGCTGGATGGCTCTGTTTGCTAGCGCGTCATCCTGTATGCCAAAATGTTGTGGGTTTGTCTCTGGTCAGGGCGCGTTGGGGAGGAAACGGATCAATGTTTCTGTCTTTCTGTGTCTGTATCTCTCTCTCCCTTCCTCTCTCTCTAAAATAGATAAACATATCCTTGGGTGAAGATTTAAAAGTAATAAATAAAATAAAAATAGAGCGACCTTGTGACCAAAATATCACTCTTTAGAACTCATTATAGTTTTTCTGCACAGGATATAACCTTGCTACTTTTAGTCTCCCAAAGGACTTGTTTTAAAAAGAACCTCACAAATTGGGACACTGTATTTATGTGTTTGTGTGCATGTGAAAGGCTTTTTCCAAACAAAGAAGCCTTCAAAAACATGTTAATGGATCCTTACTTGGATATGTATAATCCTAATGATATGCACTTTAATTCTAACCTAAAATTAATAGATTTGAAAAAACTGAATGAGTCTGTCCAGAAGGTATCCAGCCGAGTAATATGAAAAATAGAGGTTTTTATTGAAGAAGATACAATATACAAAAAACATTGCTCATAGGACAGTGATGCCTCAGTCCCTTTCAAAGTAGGCACCTTGGGACCTCATACAGTACTCCAAGTTACCATCAGCTGCCTGTCGTATTCTATTTTCCTCAATCTCATTGATGGCCTGAAATCTCTTCCCTTTTAAAGGTAATTTTAGTTTTGGTAAAAGACAGAAGTCACGGGGCACCAAATCTGGTATATAAGGGTCTGAGTCATCTGGGTGATTTGATGTTTCACCAAAACGCTCTACACTAGACATGATGCATGAGCAGGGGCATTCTTGTGAAGAAGCTGCCAATCACCTTGTCCATAGCTGCAGGCGTCTGAATCATCCAAATAGTTTCTGCAGAGAAATGTTCAAGCTTAATGCAAAATCTGATACAGATTTGTTGCTTTACTTGCTCAGTCATTTTGAATACTTTGGCCTCACGGTACACATGCTCACTCAACACCATCTCCTGCCCCCACTGACTAGTACAGTGAGGTTATCATCATCCACGCATGAGCATTCCAGTCCATTGTTGGCTGGCAGGTTACATCAATGGCATGAAAACCATTGTCATTATATTAACAGTGGCTGGACTTTTTCTGGACAGTCCTTATATGTCCTTCAGATCAGAAATAAAAGGATAGAAATACAAAAAACTTAGCAAGCCTTTTTTTTTCTATTGCAAGAAAAAGAATATTGAACTGACTTTAGGCCAAATAGTAAGTAAATGGGAATCTGATTTTAAGATTCTCGCTGAATCAATTTGTGCTTCTGGTAATTTTAAAAGTTCATTAAAAATTAATAAATAGTCCTGTAATTTCCAGTAACTACATATTATATGCTGATCATGTTTTCTTTCAGTTCTTTTAAAAACTATAAAATTAATTGATTCTAAGAATATAAAAAGGCAATTAAAGAAAACTTTTACACTTGTATGTGGAACCTAATGAACAAACTGAACAAGCATAACAAAGACAGACTCATAGATGGAGAACAGATAACAGCTAGTGGGGAGAGGGGAAGTTAAGCGATGGATGGAGTGAGCAAAAAAGAAAAATGACTCACGGATGTGGACAACAGAGAGGTGATTGCTGGGGGAGGGTGGTAAAAGGGGAATAAATGGTAACAGAAAAAGTATAATAAAGATTGTATAAAAATAAAATTTAAAAAAGCTTTTGTTTGAGTCTAGAAATTAGTATGAAAGATTACAAATTAGAAAAAGAGAGGTAATCAGATGTCATATTATTTGCTCAAAATATCTCATGAATGAAGGAAGATAAATCACCTAAAAGATAAAGGAGAATGAACTCTTTATTTGGGGACAGATGGTTGCCATTATCACACTTTTGTACAATGTCATAGATAACACGTTTGATTTTTAAGATTTATTAAAGTGGAAATTTATTTAATAAATCTTTGAGAGGGAAAGCTTAAAATTCAAAGACACTCAATGTTTACACAGTTAACCCTTAAACAATGCATACAACTTTTGACTGTTCAAAGACTTGTTGTTCCTCTGTGTCCATGGGGGGTTTGTTCCAGGACCCCCATGGGTACCAAAATGCATAAATGCTCAAGTACCCTACATAAATGGTGTAAATCATTGCATACGGTCAGCCCTCCACATCTGTAAATTCCCAACCACAAGTAGAAAATAGTAAGCCAGCACAGTGAACCTGTCCCTTTTATTTTCTTCTACCTAAGAAAGAGTTCATTCTTCAGTATCAACATTTAGACACTCTAACTTGTAAATCTTGCCGTAATGTTTCTGCAAGTCATCTATTTCGATTAATGAAATCCTTTGCATTGTTTACATGTATTCGGCAGAAAGTGGAAATGAAAAATCTTTTGAATACAATTATTACAGCATTAAATTCCTGTGCCCATGAACTACTCTGTACAATTCACTCATAAATTAAACAAGGTCAGTGAGAACCTCAGAAATGTTCAAGAAACAGAAACTTTAGAGGTTCATAATCAATTTCACCTGGAAGGATTCAATGAGCATTAAAGCATAACAGATGTTATCTCACATTTAAGAAACACCTTATCATTCACTGTTGATAAGTTCACTAATGACTCAGGTGGTACTAAGGGGTGAAAGTCAAAACTTTCCCAATGTCTCTTAAAGCTGATTATGCTTCTTCAGAAAGTATTAATATGCCAAAGAAAGAGTATCTTTTTCCTCACTAAATGGCAAGCAAAGTGATTCTTTTTCTTCTTCAAACCTCAACTACTTAGGTTAGTGTAAGGTATATATGTGTTTTTCCCGTAGAATAGATTTCCTAAATAACTTCTTACTAGTTAGCAGTTTCAGGTTATGCATAAGTCAATTGATGTCTTGATAACTGAAGATTTTTGAATGCCGTTTGCTTCCTGAAAGACATGGTTCATTCATATTGTTTTTTAAGGTACCAATAATAATTAAATTTTAAATTTTGTAATTTTATAAGAAATTGATAAGAAGCTCCCTTTCCTCTAAACCACATATATCAATTAAGGCTATATTATTTAAGGCTTCTTTTTCATTGGTTATCTCACCCACATGTAGATGTAGGAATGCATTTTTTTTCTTTTTAAATTTCAGTATCAAAATTTAGTTGTTTTTCTACAGGGTTTACAATCTTTTTTATTTTTTTGTTTCTTTCAACCTGAAGCTTCTTTATAAAAAAAAATATATATATTGTTTTTTTCATTACCAATTAACCCCTTTATATCCCCTCTCCCCACAATCAGCACACTGTGTCCATGTCCATGAGTCCTTTCATCTTTTTGTTCATTCCCTCTACCTCCTAACTTCCCCCCGCCCCCGCACCTTAGCTGCCATCCTGCTCTCCATCTGTGAGTCTGTCTCTATTTTGCTGGTGAGATCACTTTGTTCATTAGATTCCACATATGAGTGAAATCACATGGTATGTGTCTTTCCCTGACTGGCTTATTCCACTTACTAATATTTTTAATCAAAAGATCTAGTAAAATTGCAGAGCTCTTCCAGCATTTTCAATAGTCTCTCAAAGCCGGTGTAACTAAGTAGAAGGACAGGCCCTTCCTTGCTCTGATTAGAGGACCTGGAGTGCCCTTGTGTCGGAGACCATTTGATACAAACTATGTTATGGAGCTGCATCTCGCCCAACTTCTCTATTTTCTGGTTAGGTATCCTTTGACTCAGTCGAATTATACACAAATAGTTCTTTAAAATCCATTTTCACGGGTTATTTCAACTTTTGAAAAATATATACCCTTGAATATTTAGAAATATATTTTATTAGTCTTTTAAATCCAAGGGAAATAAAATGAACTTTTAAAGCTTTCCAAGATAATCATAAGGAAACCTAGACAATTACAACTTATTGGACTACTAAATAATAGACAAAACTTATTGAATACTTTCTACTTGTTAAACACAAAAAGCATTATCTTTTAAAATTTTATAGATAGTATCATTGAATAAGTGAAATTATTATATTTAGAAGTGGTACTGCTACCATTTAAATCCAGGTTGTATCTGGAGAACTTGATGCAGTGTCCCTATGTGACAATTCCTCTTAAACATGGCTTTGAAAATGCATTGTCTGGATTTCCACCATGGATTGAAATGGACTAAAATCTTTTGTGGTTGGCAACTAGTTTTTAAATTATTGCATGGAAGGTAACTTACACTTAATTATAAATGAATAAAAGAACAATGTTATTTACATCAGGACTGCAAAAAAAAAAAAAAGTAATTGAGTATGTTATTTGTAAGGGTTTATTCCAAAGGGTCACTCATGGAAGCTTTTATACTAACACTGAAAGGTACACTTTATCTTTGTGTTATTTTCAAGATATGATGTTCTATATTAATATACAAAATGAAAGGTATTTTCTTAAGAAATCAATTTCTAACCACAAAAGATTTTTAAAATCTTTATTGAAACTATGAATTATTTATCTAAACTTAAAGATTAGACAGAAAAGGAAACAAACCAATATACTTTACAATGTAAAATTAAGGTCTTAACTATTTCTAGTTATTGGCACTTTTCAAAGGGAAAAAGTTTCAAAATCTTGTGTATATTCCATTTTATAAATAGTTTTACTCCACTAAATTTCTTTCAAATTTTCAAATGGAATTTTTTTTTTCTGTGCTCAGCTATTGAGAAATTTGCAGTGTATCATTACACAGCTGTCAAATTCCACCCACCGGGCTTGATTTGGCAGTTTAAACAAACAAAGCTTCTACTGACTCAAGGGACAGTTACCATTTTTTTAATTTGCTGGAAATAAAGGAAAAGAATTGCTTCATTTGGAAAAAGTTTCTTAGAAATTATTTTACACATAAAAGAAAAGAGTCAAAAATTCATCCAAGATTTTAAATATATATTTGAAAAATCATAATGCTGATATAGTCTTTTAATTGCAAAAATTTATGAAAATATTAAAGATATTTTCATATGATACCCCATTGTCTAAATGAAAATCAATATGAACTTTAACATGTTCTAATGTCTAAGAGGTAGAAAAGAATCATACACTATAAAAGGAAGTGAATGAAAATGAATCTAAAGTGAGTCATAAAACAAAACACAAACCAAAGAGGTCACTTTTAAAATAGATTCAGGAAGAAGGGTTAAAAAATGGAAAGGCTAGAAAGCTGTTATAAGATTTTAAAAGAGAAAATGTTCAGTCAGCAGCATTCTATCGGGAATTCCCTACTCACACTTATAACCAACCCCTACATTCACAACAATGTAAAGCAAGTTCAGGAGGCTCAATGTTGATAATGGAGAAAAAGTTTCAAGAAAACAGCTTCCTGGGTCAGTCTCAATTCTAAAAACGAAGTAGAGTGGTTTTATCACACAACTGTAGGGTTACACAATATTGGACTGAGAAGATTTGATTGGCAGAAAGTTGGGGTGTCAGAATTCTTTTCTTTACATCCTCTGTTTTGGGGAAGCAGATTAGTCCCGATAATGAAACTGAGCACCTCATACTTTAAGATACTGAACAGTATGATGTGCAAGTTGCCCAGAATGAGAATGGATTGGCCAACGTGGCACCTCCCTGCCTGTAAGGGAATGGTCAAGGGGCAGACCACTTCCTCGCCCTCTGCCACCACCACAGTCAGTGACACCTCCCTTCTAGACACTCCACCCATATCCCTAGAACCAGCAGGCTGCTCTTCCATCCAATGAAATAATGTACACTACCTGTGGCAATTAATATTCATCTCTTTATAATAGGAACACAAATCCAAGAACTGTCAGACATTTAGGAAGAATCAACAACAAAAAACAAACACTCAAGAGTAAAAACATAAAACTGTATCAGAACCCATATTCCCTGCTGTGACAATCTTTTTTTAAATGGGTAAAGTGGCCTTGCACACATTCCCCAATCCAAACCCTCCCGTTTGGACTTAGATGCCAGCTCTCTGATGTACTCAGAGGTTTTGCTCTTGAAAGTTTGTCCTTTGCCTAATGAATCATTATTTTTTCCTTATCCAGTTACATTATTCCCCTATACAAACATGCTATAATATGTTTTGTACAGAACAGAACAAAAACCTTCCTAGGCCTTCCATCCTCATCTTCTGGGCACATACAAAGTTCCAATTTAGAACCAAACTCCAGGAGAAGCTTGCTTGCTTCCTGTTCTCTGCACGACCAGTCTAATCAGGTTTTCAGTCCCACCATTTGTCAAAAGTGACCAATTAGCTACCTCTGCGTAATCAGACCCAAAGTCAGTTAAGAGTTGGAAACAGTAAACCCTCTAGTGTGTGCCTTCAGAGAGTAGAGGCAAGGAATGGCCTGAATCTCTCTCTCCGCATTTGGTCTGGTGTTGTCTGCACAGCTCCCTAGTGATTGCACAGGCAGCTGAACCCTTGCTTCCACCAAAAGATCTAATCCCTCTGTCAATCACTTTAGTGAAAGCACAAAAGGAGAGATGTTACTTCTGGAAGAAGAAATGTATCTGCATTAGAGTACATCATGTATGATAAGGATGTCATCTACAGACATGTGATCACTGAAGTACAAGAATTGGCTTTTCAGAAAATATCTGATATTGCCTCTCTGAAAAAGGATATGATTACTTTGGAAAAGAGTAAGTTTTCAGCCCACAAAGCAGAAAAATGAGAAAAAATATCATAAAACTTGAATGGCATGGGTGAAAACAGCAAGTAATGGATGAAATGATCAAAGTCCAAATATTTTTTTTTAAAAAAACTTAAATGTCAATCTAGGATAGAGCCTCTTTAAGAACACATTGAATTAACTGAATAAAAGGCAACCATGTGAAATAAGGACAAAAGGGGTTGGGGACATCGCTTGCCCAGGAAGAGGAGCCTCTTTCCCAGGTAGAGAGGGACAGCTCAATGAAGGCGCTGGTCTGAAAACCATGTAGGAATTGTGCACACAATATAGTATTAAAATTTTTTCAGAGTCTGTATTTACATGACTAACAATGGCTCTGGGATTTCATTGGCAATAGATATAGTAAAGTTTCTATTTTAAAAAATCTGTTTTCTTTTTATTAAAAAAGTAAAAAGTCTTCCTCCCTCATTTCAAAATTTAACCTTTCTTTTGATTTTATGCATATTATTTACTTTAATTTTCTTTTAAATTTTTAGTCACACTTGCCATTCAATATTATGCTTGTTTCAGGTGCACAGCATAATGGTTTGACATTGAACTTACAAAGTGATCCTCCTGATAAATCTTGCATACCCCTGGCATCATACATAGTTATTGATCCCCTGTGCTGTATTTAAATCCCCATACCTATTAATAACTGCCAATTTGTACTTCTTAATCCTTTGGTCTTTTTCATTCAGTCTTCCACCCTTACTCCCAATCTGGCAACCATCAATTTGTTAACTGTATCTATTTCTGTTTCATTTGTTCATTTATTTTGTTTTCTAGAATCTATATGTAAGTGAAATAAAATTGTGTTTGCCTTTCTCTCTCTTATTTGTTTCACTTGGCATGATATCCTCTAGGCTCATCTATGTTGTCACAGGTGGTAAGATTTCACTCTTTCCTATGGCTGGTTAATGTTCCATTGTACACATGTACCACATCTTCTTTATCCATTGTCTACTGATGAACACCTAAGTTGTTTCTGTATCTTGTCTATGTAAATAATGCTGCAATGAATATAGGGATACATATATTTGTTTTTCAAATTAGTGTCTTAGATTTCTTCAGGATAATTACCCAGAAGTGGGAATACTGGGTCATATAGTAGCTCTACTTTTAATTTTTTGAGTAATCTCCTTACTGTTTTCCATAGTGACTGCACCGATTTGCATTCCCACTAACAGTACAGAAGGGTTCCCTTTTCTCCACATCCTCAACAACATGTTGTTTGTTGATTTATTGATGTAACCATTCTGATAGATATAAGGTGATATCTCATTGTGGTTTTAATTTGCATTTTTCTGGTGATGAGCAATGTTGGGCATCTTTTTATATGTCTGTTGGTCATCCCAGTATATCCATATTATTAAATATTATGCAAATTATGGATATATAACCAATGTGAAAATGCCATGAACTTCAAAACGATCCCTTTATCTTTTCAGTCTGGATGACTTTATAATGCTGAATATTGCAGGACAATGATCCACACATTTGGACAATGAACTTTCCTTGTCTGTGGTGCACTGGAATAGAAAATACTTGGATAACACCCTACAATCTATATTTGCATGTCTAGAATTTGAGTTCTCTATTTAAAAACCCCAATGCCTCTATTACATTAAAAATGTACACTAAACAAGAACTCTAAACCCTCTTTATCCAAGCCTCAACATCTACTGTTTCCTGTATCACCCTTCAGGTTTCAGAGTATTTTGTTTCAAATGTAGATGTCTGGTGTGTTAATGATATAGCAGAACTTGTGCAGTCAAAGTGATTTCTTCCCTACTGTCCTGGTAAGTTATCCTCATGGTTACCTTTCTGTGCCTTCCAGGGAAAAAAAAATCATGTTTCCTAATGAATTATTATAATGAATGGAGGATTTCCTTTTACTTATTACTTTTTAAATTTTTATTGAATTTATTGATATAGCATTGATTAATAAAATTATATAGATTTCAAGTGTACTGCTCTTTAATGCATCATCTTCTTTGACTTATTTTAAAACATAAGATTTCTTTCCCTATCTTGCCGGTGATTTTAGAACTACACTTATCTCTTTGTGAAATTACCCACCATAAAACATGTTAACCTTACAAAATAGCTAGACAGAACATCAAAACTCTTACTGTGCTACTCTGCCTTACAAAGGATCAGATCATTTTAAACATTAGGTGATAGCACTAAGGGGGCAAAAGACAAAACTGCAAAATGTCCTGATAACAACTTTGGTCCTAGTACATGGGAGACTTAGCCATAGCTTGATGCTCAAAATGTGACATTTTGGAAAAACTAAAAAAAAAAAAAATCATCCCCAAGAGCCCAAAACAGCATATTAAATGGTAGATATATTTGTATTTCCATTTCATCCAGTAGTCAGCTTTTTTTCTTACTGAGGGTTCTTCTGCTGTTTAGCATCTCCCACTACCTCACCCACTCACCACCCTCTATCCTTTTTAAAGCTGCCTGAACACATTTTACACTGCTTTTTGCTCCTTTAATAATCATCACCTGTTTGTGTGTATAGTTCTTTAGTAGAAGCATTAATTTCATTTTAGGTGCTATTTTATTATCTCAGATTGATTGCTAGCTTAATATCTAGCAAAAATAAAAGCTAAATATATACTTTTTTTCTCTTTACACTATGAGAAGTCATAGTATAGTTAAAGTTGGGTTTGACTCAGGTTTTCTCAAACTTATGAGAAATTTTGCTGAAACTTACATAGGAGCCTTTTAAAATCAAACACCTGATAATCAGGAGGTATAGTTGCTATTACCTAATAGTTGGGTTTGACAGGAAGGAGTCTATTTTCTTCTGGGTTGTGTACTTTTTAATATAGCTTTGTATGATTTTGGTGGGAAATATTCAAAGTCAGCTGTTATGACATGAGAATGGCATAGCAGCCAACAACAAATGCCCCCTAAGAATGAGAGTTGGTGGTTACTGTACAGATGAGGGCCCAGCCCCTGAGGTGTTAATGAGAGGCATCTCAAATAGTAAAGGTAGAGGAGGAAAAAGTCTAGAATCAATTGTGGCCTCAATACTAGCTATAATGACAGACGCTATTGTTTTTCCCACTAAATTCTCACTTATAGATTTTCCCCAGGGCGGAAAATGCCCATTAAAACCTTGTAGTTTCTGTCTCTAGAAGTTTTAATAAAGAAATATGTCCAGACATTGCCAAAGAGGACTGTCACTGATGCTGCAATCCACTCTCTATGTTCTCTGTCAGTAATTACCCAGACTTTTCCCCCAGATCCTGGGGTACTTCAGGTTGACTGCCGCTAGCTGACAGAACTTTCTAGGAGCTGCCCTCAACTAAAAAGAGGTAGCTCGCTCTTTGCCAGGCTCAGGTCCTTTGGGAAGGCTATATTGAGTGACTTTTGATGTCGACAGTCAGCACAGAAAACTATTAAAAACAGAAAACTGTTTTTAATTTAGTTCATTGGCAACCTAAAAGAATAAAATATAGTTTAAAATTTGAACTTGGGAAGTATAACCTATCTTACCTCCCCCAAATTTCAACATCTGTGAATCTATAGAATTCTTATAAAACCAATCTTAGATAATGTAATACAAATACACAAGTGAAATGATACATATTATTTTTAAAATATGAGTAAATTTTAACTCTCAGAAATATTAAGGAGCTTGCCCATCTTCTCTAAGAAGATTATTTTATTATTTTTCCTATGGTTTATAAAATACAAGAGTCAATGAAATCATCTGAAAGAGAAAGTAAAAAAATGGAGCCAGCAAAAAATTTTGGCAAGAAAGGAATGCAGGAATGTAGGGTTCAGACACAGTCATAATCACAGGCTTCTAGAGTTGGAGTGGCCATTGGAGCTCATCTTCTCCAGAACACTCAGTGCTTTTGTTAGCTCAAAAGAGGGGAAGTGGTTGTCAAGGTACACAATCACTAGGTGAAAGAAGGAGAATCAGAATTTTTATTTCTTGATTCCCAACCTCGTGTTCTAGTCTCACATGGTTTAAATTCTGAATTGCTCTAATTGTGCTGAGAAATTTGTAGGAAAGTGGAAAATGTGTTTATCTCACATGTAAAGCACACATGTGATCCAGTGAGTCCCTACAGATTTTGTACAGTATCCATTCCAATGTGATATTTTCTTTGCCTTGCAGTAGAGTTGCAGAAAGTGGCCATGTGCATATTCTAAAGGTCAGTTTTAAGAATTTTCATAGTTAGCTACAGACATTTTATTTATCTCATTGTGCTTTTAAACTATCTCTCTTCCAGCAATGCTTTCAGTTCCTAATCTAATAAGGGCAATGCTTCTATTCAGGAATAATATCCTCAAGATGGATTTGGAGCAATTTCTCTGGCTTCCTCTTCCATGTCTCACAGAATCTTCACACAAACAACCAATGGGTACTTTTAAGCTATATCCTAAGGACATTATATTTACTAGGGTCTTTCAATAATTTTATATATATATATATATATATATATATAATCTGTAAGGTTTTCAAATGGTGAAACTAGATGCTGTAACAAATATTATTTTTATATTTTATTCTCTATATTACCCTGGATAGTACTCCAAATGAATTAAGATCTATTTGTTTTATAAAATTTAAATTAAAAATATGTTAGAAAGATTTAAAAATATGTTAGAAAGTTATTGAAGAAATTTATTTTATTCCATAAGTTTAGCCAACATGCAAATACATCACAGACCAGGACATTAAGAATAAATATATTAAAAGACTATACCAACTCACACATATTTTTGTCACATAACTAAAGTTATAATTCATGACTTAATTCAAAACTCCTTTAAAAGAGACATTTCTTTACAAAATTATGAGGGTTTATTGTTGGACCTAGTGATTTGCTGTTTCTCAGTAAATTAGAAAATAAACTTCCATGTAGGGCCATGGAAATGTTTATTTTCATTTTTTTATTTTTATTGTATTTTTCCCATTATCATATTTCCCCCTTATACCCCTCTACCCCCACAGCAAGAACCTATCATCAGCATATGTCCAATGTCTAAGGGATTGCTTGGTGTTCTTAAAATATCCATTCTCTCTTCTTTCCTCTCTTCCTTCATGGTGATTTTTTAACAGGTCACATTCCCTGTCTTCAAGCTGGTGATAACCTCTCTAGCCTCACTTGCCATGTGATTAAATTTGGGCCAATGGAACTGAACAAAATTGAGGAAAACAACTTCTGAGTCATGTCCCTGAAAACAAAGTTAGTTGCCTCACTCTCTGCTTCCCCTAACAGGCTTATATTAAGAATGGCAGATATTTTTTTCAAGATTAGGCACATATGGATAATAGGGATTATAACAGTTCTTAAAGTTCCATTGTCAACCAGAAAGGTAAAGATTCTACATTTAAGTTTAAACATAGATGCACATACTCAAAAATAAACAAGTATCTATCTATCATCTATCTATCATCTATCTATCTATCTATCTATCTATCTATCTATCTATCTATCTATCTATATAGAGATTTGTTCAGGTTCGATGCCCAATTTTTTAGTGAAAATGTCTATAAAAAGGATTTAAACCACAGATTTTTATAAGGAGCAGAAAAGTAAGCAATTCTAGTAGAAAAGTCAGAAGCACTCCACTGACAAGAACCTCTTTAAATTCTTTGAGGAGACACCTCAACATTGAAATTGGAAGTGCCCCAGGAATGTTGATTTAAGCAATACCTTTGTCCAGGAGCTCAGCAAATGTCCTCACCGAGCTCCATTCTTTTAGCCTATGGAACTCAAAGACAATACTGCTTCAAAAGACTCAAAGGAGCCAACATAATCATTCATTGACAGTTCAACCAAACGCAGACAAAGGTACTTTGCAGATTTTTCTTGTTTCACCTCTGGGAATTTTGCATCTAAATTTAGATAATGCAAGGAAGATGAGGGGAAACAGAGGAAGGGTGGTCAAAGAACATATATAGGGGACTCATGGACAAAGTCAAGGGGGGTGAGGTAGAGGGTGGGGGGAGAGAGAGTGGTGGGGGAAAATGGACAAAACTGTACTTGGACAACAATAAAATATTTTTTTTAAATAAATAAATTTAGATAATGATGTTGTCACATGGAGAACTCAGAATAGTATCCATAAAAGCCTGCTAACATTTATTTTTAGAATGAAAGGGAATGATTTATAATTTCTTCCTATTTTTGAGTCATGTCATGAATCAATGTGTATGCCAGTTCAATTCTGTTTCACTTCATGCCTCCTTCTTTCATAATCGCTCCACAGATGGCAGCTCTAGTAGAAGATATAAATCCATGTCTATGTTAAATTACAGTCAAACATATTTTATAAAATTTTGATTATCTAGATGGGATCAGTGGTTTTTCACACTATAAATTATAATGGATTATTAATACCTGTAATCATATTAATAGCTTAACCTGATTTTAAAATGTGCTGATGTTTGTTAAAATACATAAAACAAAAAGCATAACTGACATATACTGTAAAAAAGAAAAGATCTAGTCTCTGAGTTAGAGCAGTGGATTGGTTTTGATAAAGTTATTGCCCTACTAGATTCCATTTTAAAATGCCTGTATTTTATTAAAGATTGTATTAACATGTCTTTACTAAAACTGATATAAATTCCTGTAGTAAAATATAAAACAAATTGTGAAATCAGTGTAATCTTGTAGAATTTTTTATTATTAAATGAATTGTTATACACAGATTTTAGCTGGGCATGGAGCACTATACATCTTGTTCTCAACTGCATGAAGAATTGTTACCCTAACTAATATAATTATTATCACATGACATTATTCAATCTGCACGACTCTTAAAAAATGTGAATGTTCCAAGATATTTGGAAAATTTCTTAGTAATATGACTAAATGATTTTATCATGCATTTAAGGGTTATGAGTATGGGTTTTGTGAAGTGTAACGATCTACCTAAACCATGTGTTCAACTATAGTAGATTCCTCATTTCACATTTAAGAGAATTGATTGCATGTAATTGGCTTGCATTTCTGCTTTTCATTCTGTTTACTCCTTCAGATCTGGTGCCTACACAGTCTCTGCATTTTTCTTGTCTGCTTAGTGCCCTAGGATGCCAATCTGCAAGGACAGTTTCACTGGTGTTGCCTTGCCATCTCTTTTGGTTAAAGTTAACCTAAAAGTTGGCAGCAGCTGGAGAGTAGAGGGAAGGAGAAGAGCAAGGTCATACTATTTCCCCCAGCTCTGCCCATTTCAGAATATACTGTTTTGGAATGTTTGCATTATTCCATATTTAGGCATATTTTTGGTAGCACTAAACCAGTTCAGAGTCACAGGGACCCTTAAGGGGCAGGCCATGTTCCTTTGAGAATGAACTGTAATGCAGAGGCTAAGGGTACACCCTTAATTTTTATTTTTGGTCATAAATACCCTCAAAGGGAGTGGTGAGTATATGTCATGTTGATTCTTCATGCTGGAAGAGGAAATACTCAGACCTTCGGCCTCTGAACTGGCACTACTTCTTATTTCCTAGAAAACCAAAATGTTGCTATGGTCTTCTAGTTACAGGGGTTAATGGAACTTGGGTGAGAGTTGGAGTTTAAGTCAGTACATATAAAAGAGGGTTCGGTGGCATTATAAAATGAAGCTGTAGTTATTTTTCATTCCAAAATGTATAATGGTGATATATATTCATTAATTGAGAAAAACATTATGAGAATATTGAAGGCTAATTTTGTAAACAATGTCAAGTAAAACTGTCTTCCATCACCAAAATAACAAGTAAAAGCAATACTGAAAACTGTAGAAAGCCGCAGATGTAACGCAACCATCAAAAACTTGATACTAGGGTGATCATTTCTATCACATCCATCTTTAATTTACATGTTTGACCAGCGCAAAAATCAAATGGGTCTTGAAGAACAACTTTGGGTTATCATCAACTTACTTAGGCAGTGACAACAATCACATCTGTGATACCAGATGTGGTATTATAAATACAGCTAGTCAGTACATCCCTTGTTTTGCAGCTATTGAACTAACAAAACTTTGTTTTTCTTTTTTAGAGAACTTTCTTAATTGTATATTTCCATGACCAGTTAGTCTCCTAATACTCCCCTTCCCTCTGCTATCCCCATATTGTTGTCCATGTCCATGAGTCCTTTTCCTGTTTTGCTCAATCTGTCCACCCTCTAATCTCTCCCCCAACTTTAGTAGCCATCCTGTTCTCTACCTATGAGTCTGTCTCTATTGTGCTTGTTAACTCAGTTCGTTCATTAGATTCCACATATGAGTGAAATCATATGGTATTTGTCTTTTCTGACTGGCTTATTTCACTTAGCATAATGTTCTCCAGGTCCATCCATACTATTACAAAGGGTAAAACTTTCTTTTTTACAGCCAAGTAGTATTTCATTGTGTAAATGTCCCATAGTTGTTTTATCCAATCATCTACTGATAAACACTTGGGCTACTTCCATATCTTCATGATTGTAAATAATGCTGCAATGAACATAGGGGTGCTTATGTCCTTTTGAATTAGTGTTTGTGTTCCTTCAGATATATTCTCAGAAGTGGGATCACTGGGTCAAAAGGCAGATCCATATCAAATTATACGGATATCAAACTATACAGTGAGGCCATTGTAATCAAATCAGCATGGTAGTGGTATAAAAACAGACACATAGATAAATGGAACAAAATGGAGAGCCCAGAAATAAAATCATACCTTTATAGTCAATTAATATTTGATAGAGGAAGCAAGTAAATACAATGGACTAAAAATAGCTTATTCAATAAATGGTGCTGGGAATGTTGGACACATCTGTGCAGAAAAATGAAATGAGAACACCTTCTTGAAACACACACAAGAGTAAATTAAAAATGGATTAAAGACCTAAAAGTTAGACCCCAAATCATAAAAATCATTGAAGAAAACATTGACAGTGAAATCTCAGATATTGTTTGTAGTAATACTTTATCAGATATATCTCCCCAAGCAAAGGAAACAAATTAAAAAAAAAAATGAGATGGGACTACCTCAAACAAAAAAGTTTTTGCACAGCATAAGAAAACATCAACAAAATAAAAAGACAAGCCACAGAATGGGAGAAAATGTTCACCAATACATCTGATAAGGAGTTAATATCCTAAACTTATAAAGAACTTACAAATGACAACACCAAAAAAACAAATAGCCCAATTAAAAAATGAGCAAAGGGCCTGAATAGACACTTCTTCAAAGAGGACATGCAGATGCCAATAGATATATGAAAAGATACTTAAAGTCACTAATCATCAGAGAAGTGAGTAGAGTTTTTATCTAAAAAGAAGTAAAGTTTTAAGAGGAATCAGACCAATAGTAATTAAGACAATTTATCTCCATAAAATCAAAATCACAATTAATTAATTATGCATTTTTAAAGTTATTTTTTCCTTTAAGTAGAGTGAGAAATTGATTACAGAATTCACTCTGCGGCTTGAGAGAGACAAGTTTGAGAAATCAAAACACTAATCCTCATGAATTACCAATATTTCTTCAATTGACACCATACAGACTTAATTTGTTATCTGTTTTACGTCTGTTGTTGCTGCATTACTCATCCTCTACATCTTACTCTTTTTAAGAGAGCTATTGGATGGTCTACAGGAGACTATTATCTTCACATAATCTTTTGCAGGTAACAGCTGCTCTGGCAAGCCATACAGCTGTGAAAAGCGTGAACAATTGTCATCAAGCTGGGGTAATGAGAGTTTATAGCAATGTTCGAGAGAGTTAACAGCTGCATCTTTGGGTGTCACAATCTCCTGAAGCTTTCTAATATCTCCTCATCACCAACCATTTTCTTATCATTTGCTCACATTTATATGATGCTCTTTACTATGAATTCCTCTGAATTACACATTTTTAAAAATAGTGTCACTTAGAATTGCAAAGCCGCAGAACATTGTGTATTTTTCTAGTATTTTTCTCTTCTCTAAGATCTCTCAGTATTATAATCAACAAGATATTTTCAAATGCAATGTGCTGAATAGGAGTTTGTCTCGTGACATAAACATACACACACACATAATAACTTTTTGTCTAGTATACATTTCTCAAAGGCGATCTTGAACAGTGGCAGCTTCTTGTACATCTTTTCATCCTATACTTTTTGGTCCCTCAATTTAGATATTGGATACTTTATGAACTCTTATGCATGAATTTATGTTCTTCTCTTCACACTTGTTTTGCACTTGTAATAATCTGAACTAAATTTTATCTCTTTCTCTAATGCTCCAATTGTTTGATTCCTATTTAAAGCCAATAGAAAAATTGCAGCATTATTGCAAGTGAGAGGACCACAGTAAAATTTTCTATTGGAAAATGGTTGGAGTAAGTAGGGGTAAAGTGTTTGTAAAGGTTAAGGGAGAAAGGGAATGTTGCTACTTCACATATGAGCTTCAACCTCAAAACTGTATTTTCATTGTCATGCAAAGTATATACTTCACGTATTGGGGAGAAATTGATCAACATTAACCAAGTATCTTTTGGTAATAAGAAGATATTCAGTCTTAATGATTTTGCAACCTGTCAGTAAGTTTCTGTGTACACCAAGAAGAACTCAGGATATGTTTTAGATGAGAAATATAGTATTTAATATCACAGGGGCAGGTTATTAAGCAGATACAAAAATACATCAGTTGACAGTGTTTATTTGCACACTATTGGAATCTTCTATTTAGGAAGTAGAATATCTTTATATCTATAGATATATATCTTATGTTGTATATAACATATATGGTAGAGATATATCATGCTATATATAACACATATTTAATATATAGCATAATATATGTAAAATATATATGTATATAATAAATATATTAAAATGAATTTGAGGTATGTACGAGTTAATAACTGAAGGTATAATTCATTAATCTTTATTGTCAAAACTTATTTTTATGTGCATTAATATAACTGCATTATGAGTTTAGCTTCAGTACAAAAATAGCAAAATTAATGTTATTTTTTAATCGATTTTAGAGAGAGAAAGTATGGCAGAGAGAGAGACACACACACACATTGATTTGTTTTTCCACTTATTTATGCATTCATTTGTTGATTCTTGTATATGCCTTGACCAGGAATTGAACCCGTAACCTTGGCATATAGGGATGATGCTCCAACCAAATGGGCTACCCAGTCAGGACCTCAGTTATTTGTATTATTAAATATCTCTCTTAGAAGGTATCTTAAACTTTTTATCAAAAGTACTGTTATTCCCAGTTTACAGATAAGACTATACTGTTATGGACTAGTTTATCACAGGACAATTTTCAGAAGCACCTGTTTATAGATCGTTTTGCATTTTAAAAAGAAAAATAAGTAATTCAAACAAGGATAGCTTCTCTCCCAGGCATTTGTCATTTATCTTTCCAGATAAATGTATTATATCATTACCCTGAGTCATTCACCACAGAACATTATTCTACATGCTAACTTGAGTGAAGAACTGAAATGGCAACATTTTAAATTTCACTAAAATTTTAAGATATACAGCTATATTTGATAAGGGGTGCTGCCACTGATACATTTATAGTTTCCCTCAGCTATAGTAAAGATGCAGCCATTCCTTCCAAGGTTATCTCACACATTATAAAAGTGCAATGCTTCAATCAATTCAAATTCTAGTAGAAGGAACTAGAATTACTTGAACAGGGTGTGGTTTAGTCAGTTATGGGAAAATGACCTTTTAAAATTCAAAAATAAATTATTCATCCTATTTAGGATAAAAGTAATCTAATGATGCCATTTTTAGTGAAATATTATATCCATTTAGAAGCCAAAATATTAAACGTCATAAGCATGGGCACTGGAATACAATGGTGGCAATTGTGAGTTCAGAAATAGACAAAACCTAAACCATCTCCATATGTATAATCAACAACAAAACAACAACAAAAAATACATTCCTCCATCCCTCTATAATTTGAATGCCATATTAATTCACTCCACAGGTATTTATTGAGCCCATTCTTGTGTATAGTCTATCTGTTCTAAGCACTGAAGAATTTTCCTTTTCTAAACTAGATGCAGGGCTTGCTTGATACAGGTTTAAAACTAATTCAGAGACATATCTTTATGTCAGTATGTCATTACATAAAGAATATCATGGAGCTCAGGGAACGAGACACTAATGTTGGCCAGAGGAGGTGGGAAAAGATAAATCTGTGGCCAGAAACTCTTTATGGGCAGGTGATGGCAAACTGTGAATAGTAATATAACGAGTAAAAGGATAGAAATATTTCCGGATAAGCAATAATAGAAATAATTATTTTGAATTGTGAATGAGCATGACATATTAAGGCAAAAGGAAGATGGTTGTCTCTCCGAACTGAAGTGAATTGTATTAGAGGACAGTGGCAAAATCCAAGCTCTAGACCTGAGTAAGGTGGATAACTATTTCCTATGTGATAATTTAATACATTGTGAAATAACATATGCATTTCATTGGTCAAACATTATAAAAAGTTTTAATATATAACTTGATTGCATACTTATTAGTAAAATTATGTGACAAGAGAGGTAGCAAAAATTTAGTTGATAGCACTCTACACTATTTCTAGAACCTCAGGTTCTGTAAGAAATAAAAACAATTATTTACAAATCATAGGAAATCACCTCAAAGACTCAGAAATGAATAATCACATTTAAAATAAATCAGATATATTCAATCAATCAAAGTAAAATGCATAGATATTTAGGCATAAATAGTATAAGCAAATAATTTTACTGAAGACACATGGTTCTGTAGTATTGTTGTGCAATGGTTTTATAAAATTCTGTTGCACTTAAAAATAATACTTAATCAAATGTGCTCTATTTTAGTTACTGTCATGTTTTCTCTGCAATGAAATCACAGAGTTTTGGAATTCTTACTCATAGTAATGACATATTTATTAGATTAGTGCTTTTTAAATGAGATTAGTTCTCAGCATTTCTCTAAATTTAAGAAAAAACAGAATGCTATTTGAATGGAATTATTTTTATGTGTACTTTGAAATTGAAAATATATATCTAGATAATGTTTATAAAAACTTAATTTATTTTCATAGATTTGTTATTCTGTTCTAACAAAACTCAGTTACTTCTTTATTATAACATATTATACACTGTCTTTTTAAAATGCTACTTGAGCTACTCAAATTTGCTGAACACACAGAAAAAGTTTATGGCAATATAGACTATAATACTTTGATAAGTTATACTGTATTGTATCCATGTTATCTTTTTAAATGTTTTGAGTTCTTAAGGGAAGGGACAATGCTATTTTAGGTGAAATTGGTATAGTTCATTTTTTTTTAATTAATACCAACATAAAATATATGTAAAACATTTTCCTGTCTTGTAAATGATTTTAAGAAAAAAAAAGTTCATAACAAAAGAACCATAATTTTATACCTGGAAAAAAAACAGCACTTTAAAAAAATTAATTTACCTTATGAAGTGAATTTTTCTTAAACATTTCTATGGTCTTTCCATATGTAGTCTAATATCTTTTTTAAAATAAAACATATTTAAAATTTTATCTTTATAATTACAATTGACATTCAATGCTTTTATATTAGTTTCAGGTGTACAAAAGTTGTTACTTGGGTAATTTGGTAAGTTGGTTAGAAATAAAAATCTTATTGTACATTTGTGGGATAATGATTGAATTTTTTCAATAACTGTTGTTTATTCCTTGCCCCGCTGTATGTCAATGATGTCTTTTTTAGAAGCCTTACAGAGAATTTCTGATACTTTTTGGCTTTAAGGAGAGTCTAGAATAAAATAATGTCATAGATTTTTATTCCAGAAGAAGAAACTCTTTGTATGATCTCCTTTTGATATTATTGATGTTGTTTCATTTCTCTGGAAAACCTTGACTGATACAGCACCTATAATTTCATCAAGCCAACAAAGTGGAATTTTATCCTTAGCTGATAATAAATAAGGTTTACTTTTATCATGGTTAATACTGAAATTAGCTCCTATTGTCATCTGGTAATAAAGCTATGAATAGGACATTTTATGTTCCTTACTTCTAACTATTGAGTGTAGTGATATTTTAATAAAAGAAAAATAACTTACTCTAATTAAATATCAAAATTTGCTTATTCCACTCAAAACATATTATTTTTGTCAAAATTCTCAACACTACTTGAACTGGAGCCAACATAATATCTGTTAGAAGTAACCTTTGATAAATTGTTTTTAAGAGTTTTTAAAATGTCCAGAAGTAGGCAAAAAAAATTATAATATTGCTGCCACGAGTGTGAAAATAATTGACAGAAATATGCAAAAGATATAGGTGGCGCTACACGCTCCTTCCATATGGTAAAGAAGGTGACGTAAAACCCATGGAACGCCACACAAAGCAGGACGCCTCACTTCTCTTGTCTTCTCTTTCCTCACTTTTGAAAGGTTAAAGACTGATGATATAATAATTGTAGGTTTATATCAGCACAACATTTAGTTTAAACATCCTAAATTTCCTTCATTAGATGTATGAGTTAAATAAAATATCAGGTGTTCACAATTTATTAAAAATATATATACCGACTGTAAATATAAGAGAATTATAAGCATACAATAAAATAAAATACACAATAATATATGTAGTATATTTATATTATATATACATATATGCAAATGAAACAGTAATGATATCTTTTAAATGGTTTATTTCATACTATCCTTAACTAAAATTATTGTTAACTAATACATAAACTTTATGTACGAGAACAAATTCTAAACAGGCATTAAACATAATTGTAAGTTACCTTATTTATTTGAGTGGCTAAAATTAAGAAGACATGCAAAAGCCTTTTGAATTATTACATTTGTATATGTGTTTTCTTGTCACCTAGAAATCTGTTAAAATAAAATAAAGTAAGTTTTCATTCAGAAAAATAATATAATAAACAGTTTTCATTTTTTATTTTGAGGTTTTTTTGGTATGTTTTTTCCCCTTTGTCATAAAATAAAATCATTAATTTGGTTAACCATTATTTGGTCTAAATCATTATTTAAAGTTGATAAATATAAATGAAGGACCAAACTAAGTAAAATATCTACAGAAAAAATATGTATACAAATACGATTTTCTTCTTGTTTATTAAGAAAGTTCTAAAGTTCATCAAGTGAACAAATTAATTAAATGATACAGATGTTGTTTTAATTAATATACTGGTAGTTAATTATGTTTTAAAGTTTTAGTTAAAACTTTAAATTTATTACCTGTATATGTTTATAGATCTCTGTATGCCTTGATACAAATATACACATGTATATTAATACTTAGTATAATTTTTATGAATAAAAATAAAATAAGTTAGAATTCTACCTTTTTTATTTGTTATGAAATGGCTAAATTATTTTCTGCTCATATTTAGAGCTTCCTATTGGTTGACAAAATATTTTGGTAAGTCATTCTTTTGAAATATTGTTAAACACAGTTTTAAAATATTTCTTTTTAAAAATGTTATGTTTCTAACAATCGTGGCTTTTTATTGCTAAATGTTGTTACAATAATGTCTATAGATGCTCTTTTCTTTAAATATATATTCTGCATTTGTCTTCTCTAAAACCGTACTTTTCTCAAATTCAGACCCAGAATTCTGAATAAGAAATACTCTTTTGTGCCTATATCATCTTCAAATGGTCATTAGGTAACACAAAACTTTTTCCAATTCATTTTATAAGAGAGAAAATAATTAGATATGTCTAGAAATCTCAAAATTATAATTACTTCCAAAATATATTAATATAAATATATTAACTTAAATATATGTTAAAGCTCATGTATCTTATTAAGGTTTTATTTATTTATTTATTTGAGATTTTATTTATTTGTTTTTAGACAGGGGAGAATGGGGGAGAAAGGATCATCAACGTGAGAGAGAAAGATTGTTCGGCTGCCTCTCTCATGAGCCCCTCGGGCACCAAACTGGGACGCCAAACTCACAACCTAAGCATGTGCCCTGACCAGAAATCAAACTAGCAGCCTTTTGTTTTGAGGTACAAGACCCAACCGACCGAACCACACTAGGCAGGGCAATATATTTGTTTTAGAGACATCGAAGAATCATTGTCTCATGTATGATTGAAGGGGAAATACAGACATTTCCCATACACACCATTTTCCCACACATGCGTTAGCCTCCCCCATTAGTGACATTCCCCACCAGAGTGGTTCATTTGTTATAATTTATGAACTTACACTAATACCTGTTAGTCACCCAAAGTTCATCATTTATATTAGGCTTGACTCAATATTGTATATTCTGTGGCTGCAGACAGATACACAGTGACATTGACACATATCAATCTTTAGGTTATCATGCAAAGTATTTTTGTTGCCCCCTAAATTCTCTACATTTTGCCTATTCATCCCACTTCCCTCGCCAGCCTTTGGCAACAACTGACTTTTATACTGTCTCCTTAGTTTTGCTTTTTCCAAAATGTCAAATAGTTAGAATCATATAGCATGGAGGCTTTTCAGGTTGGCTTCTTTCATTTAGTAATAAACATTTAAGATTTCTCCACGTCTTGCCTTGTTTTGATTGTGTGTGCGTGCATGAGCATGTGTGTGTGTGTGTGTGTTTATCTGAATATTTTAATTCCATTTCCTGCATGTATCGTTTTGATTATCCATTCACCTACTGAAGGACATCTTGTTTGCTTCCAAGTTTTGCTAATTATGAATAAGGCTGCTATAAATATCCTTGTGCAAGTATTTGTGTTGGCATAAGTTTTCAGCTCCTTTGTTTAAGTGCCAAGGAGTACATTTGCTGGATCATATGGTAAAAATCGAATTAGCTTTGTAAGAAACTGTTAAACTGTTAAACTATTTTGCATTCTTACCAGCAAAGAATGAGAATTCTTATTCCACTCCTCTCGAGCATTTGGTGTTAGCGGTGTTCCAGATTTTGGCCATTCTAATAGGCATGCAATAGCATCTCATTGTTGTTGCACTTTGCATCTTATTGATGACATATGTTTTGCAGCATTTTTTTCCTATGCTTTTTTGCCCTCTGTAATGTCTTTTGTGGAGTTTTTGTTCAGACTTTGGCTCATTTCCATATCGTTCATTTTAAGAATTCTTTGTGTATTTTGGAAAACAGTCTTTTATCAGATGTGCCTTTTCGAATGTTTTCTCCTCTCTTCTCATTCTCTTGACACTGTCTTTTGCAGAGCAGAAATGCATTGTTACTTTTCAAGTCTAAAATGTACACTTATGATTAAATTTGGATGGGTAAATTAGGTCTACAAATAGACTGGTTTCTAAGATTTTAGGTTCATTATATGCTTTTCCACATTTGCTCATAAAATGTTTGGGCAGGCACTATTAGGGCCCTTGGCTTTATATCTTAGGAATCATCAAAGAGCTATTGTTTATTTCAATCTTTCATTAAATCCAAAAGACAGGGCGGTAGCAACAAAACTAATGAAAGCTTCACCTGTTTTTGTTTTATGATCTCCAGTAACTATAAATATATTCTACTCTATAGAGTGTACTGTTGACTGGAAATACCCCTTCCCCATTTAGTTTCCTGTTTCACAACTACTGTATGTCAATTCTCCTAGGAAACTTCAAATTTAGAACTGTTAGGAATCCAGCAGAAACTAACTATCGAAGTAGACTGTTTTTATCTAAGACAGCAGAACTAGTTAATGATGGCAAAAGTACACAGCTTTTGAATAAGATGAAGGAACAAGATTAATTTTCTAATTCTTCAGTAGCCTCTTTTTTTCTTTTATTCTATCATTAATCTTGCATACTATTACACTTTGGCATGCTCTTTTAATTAACAAAAAGTTTTCTCGATGTACTCTTTCGTACTTTCATCTTGTTACTTTTGAACATTATGATCTTCTGTGCTTGCTCTGAATTTCACCACTTGATGGATGCATCATCCTCCACCTAACACTGCTAACAAAATAAAACTTCTATAGACATTCTTTTAAACATTTCAGGAGATAAGCATTATTTAAAGTTCTCTGCTGATACGTAAGATTTCCTCACATAATTAATTCCAAACTCCAGTCTTTTTAATTTTGAGCCTTGAACCCATATCACCAGGTATTTGTACTGAAGAATTACACTTTTACCAATCAATCCCACCACCAGGAATGGAAAGTAATATTGGGTGTATTTTTGCTATAAATGTTAGATTGTTCTCTTTAGAGATATTCCTGCCTGCCTTTGCAAGAACTGTTTAACTTTATTTAAAGAGTCTTTGCACCTTAAGGAATCAATAATTAATTGTATCCTGATGAGATATAGAATATTTCCAAGATTATTTGCCCTTCTAATGAAAACATAACTTCTGCTCTGGAAGCCCAGTAAATCAGTTTAAACTTAAATTTCTTAGCCAAAATTAATGTGGACAAATGTGTAACCCTTGATTTCTGTGTATCTAGCCAGGGGGAAACACTTCTTGCTGCACGTATATAAATACTTCTGGTTACATAGGCTAGCCTGTGACTAGGCGAAAAAGAAAAAGAAAAAGAAAAAGAAAAAGAAAAAGAAAAAGAAAAAGAAAAAGAAAAAGAAAAAGAAAAAGAAAAAGAAAAAGAAAAAGAAAAAGAAAAAGAAAAAGAAAAAGGAAAAAAATCCTCACTGGAGCTTTAGAAATGGCACAGGTGGATTTAGGACATGTTTTTATTGCCTAGGTTTGGTTATTCAGGCTTTATCTTTAATGCTTATCACAAATACTAATAACTATTTTGACTCAGTTGCCCAAAGGATCCTGTTCAATCTTGTGAATGCCACTTTCATTCTGAATGCATCAAAATGAATGAGAAAGACTAATTCTATTCAAAGTACAAACAACGTGCTGTGAAAAACATCCAGATGAGCAAAATTTTGGAATAGTGAGGTTAATGCCCTAACTCCTCTCTTCATCTACCCTTGGGCCAAAGCAAAATCAAAGAAAAAGAAAGATAACCTCTTACAATAGGTAGGTGGCTCAGCACTGACAATTAAGATAGTGTTGCAAGAAGTTGATCTGACACTCAGGCTAAGTTCTGATGATCTGTTGAACATATAAAATTATACAAAACACAAACATAAGGCTAAGCCACTCATAACCACGGTAGAAAAAGAACACAAAATGTAACAACTTAATCATCATGTCTAAGCACAAACAAAAACAATAACACTGTATAAAATAAATAATGGCTAAACGCCCATTTCCTGACTAATATATATGATTGCTACAACTTTATTAATTGAAGCTTTAACTCTGCTTTGTTACCCCCATCTTCCAAATAAAAACTGTTCAGATACCCAAATATAAAATCATCCCAACTTTCTGAAAACATTCAAAGCACAACAAGATCTTGCTTTATTTATCCTTTCTCCAAATTACTTCACAAATTCTAGAATATATTTTGTACTACTGAGGAGCTCCATGGTTACTCATTATCTGTGTTCTCTCTTACACCGATGAGCCAATAAATCCAAATTTATTCAACAACAGGTGTTTGTTCTACTTGTTTCTGGTTGAAGAACATCAACAAATATATAGGTGCAAATATAATAGGTCTTTCTCTTCATGGTGTGACTGGTACAATTTTGAAATATAAATTTGTTTGTATATTGATTAATAAAAGTATGATATGCCCATTGCATTAAATCTGAGAAAAAATTAAAATTCAGTAATGTTATTAAATGAAAAAAAAATCATTTAATATTCCCCAAGTGAGTATGTATAAGACTTGTTATCATCTCTCAACACCATTTACCATTTAAGCAAAATTTATACAGTTGCACAAATGAAGGGAATTGTTATATTATATTTTGGTAAGTACTCAAGAATTCCCATATTTTGTAGTTATATTAATATTAAAAAAGTGACAATGGAGAAAATAAAGTGAAGTAAATATTGCTAAGATAGTCACTTAAAATAGAAGGCTATCAAAAGTGGGGCCTGCATGTTTTGTTTGTTGTTGATGTGGTCTATGAAAAAAATTCAAAAGGAGAAGAAAGTGCAGCATAAAAGTTTTTATTGTACTTTCCCAAGAGAGGGTAAGGGCTAGGTGCGGAGATAAGCACCAGCCCTGAGGGATTTGGGCTTTTATCTGGTAATGGGGTGGTTTTAGAGCAGGATGTTTCAGTTACACTGCAGCTTGTGTTGATACTATAATTGGGTGCAGGGTCTGGTCTGGTGGTTGTGGTCTGTACTGTTTTGTAAGTTCCTGGAGCCTTTGCACCTTAAGATTGCTTCCAGTAATTTTCTAGTCCTGAGGATAAAGGCTCATAGAAAAATGGGTGTCAGTCATGCTTTATGGGGTCTAGCTAGCTCTGGCAAACAGAGCCCGAGAAAGGGGCTTTTGTCCCATCACTGTGCATATCTTTTGCCTTAGTTCCCAGAGCTGCTATTAAGTTGCTAAAATTGTTATTAAACTTAGTTCAAGGCCATCCTGGTACAACCACTGTTTGCACACATATGGACTTTACTTCCTTCCTTCATGAGCATCAAAAAATTACACTTTGTGGATATTGCATTTAAAAATCCTGCCTTTCTTTGCTCTCTCCAGAATATAACTTGTGTTGACCTTAAATCTATGTCTCTCAGATTGCAATCCTTTCGCTCAGATAAATGCTTCTTGCTCTTTATTATGGTCTGAACGTCTTCATTGGTTAACAATAGCAACATAAAATTTAAAAATACTATACTTGTATGTAAATAATGATCCTCTGTATTTATTTAGAGTTTAATGGATTTTTAAAGATTAAATACACTGTGTATTAGACTAATCTGCTCTAACAAATAGACTATAATGGTTCAACCTCAAAAGTTTCCTTTTCTCTGATATGACATCCCAGAATGAGCTTTCTAACAATGTGGACAGGGCAAAGATTGATCTATTTCACACAGAAACTGAAGGGAAAGGTAAATATAGCTCTGCCATTGTCAGTAAATGACTTATAAGCTTGCTATAACATCATCACTGTACACACAGGAAAGAAAAGAAAGAATGAAGAGTACACGCAAGATGTCACCCACATGACTTTCATTTACATGAGACTCTGAGGACTTACTAAAACAGCCACACTCAGTTACAGAAGAGAGGGTAGTACCCTCAAATTGTATATCTGGCACATGGGTTTGGAAAGCAACCACTTTTCTTCTCCCAGCTGTGTAAGAGTTTTATCCTTTTACATTTAAATAGCCATGGTCATTATCTTGTCCCTACCTATCTTAATAAAAGCTTAATTACATAAAGCTCATATGTATGAGTTACAGTATATATTTTGAAGTTTTAGAAAATAACTATAGCATTTGATAAAAACTGTTCATCCAAATGGGTTTATATTTCCCATTGTTTTATAACCAGTCATTTGCTAAAGGTTCACATAAGGAACTGTCTAAAGTTTGTGTTTAAAATATTTAAAAAATAAAACTACTTCAAATAAAGTATTACCAAAAATACAATATAACTTAACAGCAAAATAAAGGTGTATTAATAAAACATGAAAAATTCAATGTATAGAAATAAAAATAAACCTTTGAGTATTGACTACATACAAGATATTGTTAAGCAAAATCTGAAATGTTAAAAGACGGTAACAGAAATGTTCATTTTAGGAGGTCAAAAAAGATGATCCAGTTTTACCTGTTTTATCTACAGATTTTAAATTGTGAAAATATAATGCTTTTATCAATAACTTCTTATGAAACTGAAAAATATATCGAGCTTGACTATGCCTATACATAACTGTAAGCTAGATATTTATCATTAAATGAGATAAATAATGATTCTATAGAAAAATAGACAAATGTTTACAGTGGAAGGAGAGTGAGGTCAGATTAATACATATACAAAGTCTTCATATGCAAATATGAAGTGCTTTAGAGCAGACGCAATTAATAAAAACCTCCTTGGCATCTGAGCTGACTTATGTCTGTGGGAATTCTTTCGTTAGATTTATTAAGCTACTACAGATGGATAAAATAACACCATATACTTGTTGAAATTATTCTTGAACCCTGTAGTCTCCCGGGTGAGGATGTGATATAAAATGTTCGAATTTTCTGGAGGACAGTTATTCACATTCTTTGAAAATGTAGATCTTTTTAAAATAAAATAAAGGAGATGTAAGGAATATGAATAATAAAAATCCTTGAAAACCTTGCTAATTTAAAAGTAAACAAGCATATTGTTGAGTTTTCCCTTCTGAGTGATTGTCTAGACATATTTCCCCTATTCTTTCCATTTAGTCTAACTAACAAATGTGTACATTACACATAAGCCAAGCATAGAGAGATGTTGAAAGGTGATGAGAAAACAGATTTGCTTTGGGCCTCAGGACGCAAGGAACAGCAGACTAGTATGTCCCATGGGTTTTCTTTTTGTTTGTTTTCTACAGCTCCAAATGCCAGCAAGCACAGAAAAAACAAAATCCAATGAAAGTTTGGTCCCTGTAGAAAGAAACTAGGAAAAAAAAACCAGCCTAGAAAGTCAGAAACCTTTTGGGTAATAACTAATCTATGCCAACCAAATAGCCAACACATACACATACAAATAGTTCAGCTGTGGCCCTGCCTTTGTCCATTCCAGCACAAACCAGCTGGGGAGTCTAGACTTTTCTTCCCTCCAGGTTGTAACCAGACAACACAACAGTGCCTTCACAAAGGTCAAGCAGGAAAGTGGAAAGTCAGCAATTCCATCCCCCATTTTCCCTGCAGTACCAGTGGAGACCACTGATACCACTGAGGGGCCAGAACTTCCACCAGCTCCCAGGGGGAAAATCGGCGCTGCCTTCCGCCTTCACGGGGATGCTGTCAGAAGAAGCTCAGTGAAGTGGGAGGACTCTCATCACCACTCACCGTGGTGAGACCATTGCCACTCCCCTAATGCCATACGATGTCACTCATATGTGGAATCTAATGAACAAAATGAGCTAACAAGCAAAATAGAGACAGATTCACGGAGTGCAGGCTGACAGCTCTGGGTGGGGGATGTTAGGAAGTGGAAAGGTCAAGCAAAAAAGAGAAAGGACTTATGAATGTGGACAACAGTGTAGTGATTGCAGGGATGGTGGGAAGGAGGGATGGTAGTGGTGGAAGAGCGTATAATGGGGATAAGTGGTAATGGAAAGGACACAATAAAAATAAATTAAAAATTGTAACATAGCATTATTAGAAGGGATACTGGATCATAGACAGGACATTAGATAAAAACTAATGTGATCTGAATAAACTATGGCCTTTAGTTAATAATAATGTATCAATATTGGTTTATTAATCTAAAAATGTACACAACAACATTAGATATTTATAATAGGGGAAAATGGGTGCAAGGTATATGGGATCTTTCTCTACTATCTTCTAAGTTTTTCTACAAATTTAAAGCTATTCTTAAAATAATCTATGAGACACAGAAACATGCATAGATATACACACATACTTTAAAGTGAAAAAGCAAGACGCAGAGTGGGTGAAAATATCTATATACATCCAACATAGGTCCTATGTGCAAAATCTATAAAGCACTGTTACAAATCAACAAAAGACAGATGACTTAATTTTTATAAAATGGTCAAGGGGTATGTTCAAGTTCATAAAACAAAGAGAATGATGAAATGGCAATTAACATAGGAAGTAGTGCTCAATTTAATTACCCAATAGGTAAATGCAAAATATAATCCACAATATAATACTAACAAAAACCTATGGAAATTGTCAAATGAAGAAGACAGAAGAAAAGAAGTGTTCTTAAAATTTCAAAAGCAGGGCACTGGATTCAAAGAAATTTGGGGAAGTTGAGCTTCTGGAGGGCTGCTAATTTTCTGTTTATTGATCAGGGAGGGATCTGATTCTATTGGGAGGTTTGTTTTGTGACCTTCATCTAGCTGTGCATTTATATGTGAACTTTTTTGTATGCATTATACTTAGATAAAACTTTTTTAAAAAATGAAAAAATGAGTTAGTTTTATACACACTTAACACAAAAGTATTTTATAATATATTGTGGAGAGAAAAGTAAGATGTAGTATATTGTAAATCTATATGTGTAACTTTGAAACCATAAAAACAAACACATTATGTATATGTACATATGCAAATAACAAACATCTGGAGGTGACAGAAATTATACTTTACTATTGCATTTGCAGAGTGAACATACACTTGTATTTTTAAAACATTGCCATTTAATTAATTTATTATTTGTTCATCATGTTTTTTTTACTTCTTAAAATTTTAAATATCTGTATAGACTGCATTTCCCCTTTAAAACAAGAAGGGTTACAAGAAAGTAACACATACTGCATTAGTCAGGGCTGTCCAGAGAAACAGACCGATAGAATATATACAGACAAAAGAGGAGAATCATTACAGGAATTAGGCATGCAGTTATGGAGGCTAAGAAGGTTCACAACCTGCCATCTGCAAGCTGGTGACCCAGGACAGCTGGTGGGATAATTCAGTCTGAGTCCGATGGATGCCCTAGCTCAAACCAGTAGAAAGAGAGCACACTCTTCCTTAGCCTTTTTGTTCTATTGAAGCTTTTAACAAATTGGATGATGTCCACGCACATTGGCGAGGGTGGATCTCTTTACTGAGTCTACTGAATCAAATACTAATCTCTTCCAGAAACACCCTCATAGACACACCCAGAAATAATGCTTTGCCAGCTGTCTGGGAAATCTTAAACCAGTCAACTTGTATAAAATTAACCATCACATACATTAGGGAAACCAACAAACTTTTTCCAGAGACTTCTTTCTAATGAATAAAATGTAGGGTTTCTATTCTGGTATTATTGGACCAATGTACAAACCTACTTTTCAGTCTGTGACTCCCTATCGGATTTTCTGGGTCAGGTTCAGGTGGTCGACTCACTCCTTTTTAGAGATACCCTTCTTTCCTGTCTCATCACTTTTTGTGTTCTGTTTGTTGTGCAAGAAAATTCCTTCACCACTTTTCACGTTTATTGGCTTAAATTAAATGAAGGTTATCTCGACTGCTAACAATAATCCCTGACTAGAAATCTAGTTTTCTCAGTGGGGTAGAACGTTTGTTAACAGTCATGAGAACTTAATTCAGATTATGGTGTTCTTGTCTCCTTTATATATGAATTTTTTTTACTGTAAAATTACTTTATGTACTTTTTTGATATATAGTTGACAGGTGAAAAGCTGTATATGTTTAATGTATACAACTCAATGAATTTGGCAATGAGTATACACCCATGAAAGTATAATCACAGACATATCCATCAACTCCATCTCTTTTATTATTTTTCTTGTACGTATTGTACAGTGTGTGTGTGTAAGAACACTTAATGTGAGATATGCTCTCTTAGCAAATTTTAAACATACAATAAAATATTGTTAACTATAGGTACTCTGCTGCATAGTAGGTCTCCAGAACTTATCCTGCATAACTGAAGATTCATACTGTTTGACAATCACCTCCCACTTTCCTGACCACCATTCTACTCTCTACATTTATGAGTTAGTATATTTTAAATGTCTCATATAAGGAATATCACATAGTAACTATCTTTCTGTGTGTGACTTATTCCTCTTTTACAAATTTTTTTTTCAGAATTTTATTTTATTTTGATAGAGATATTTTGACTAATTTTAAAGATTTTCTTTCCTTTTCATTTTTAGACTTGTCCCTTGAAAGGTTAACAGGGAATGCCTGCATTTGAGACAGAGCATTCAGCAAAAGACGAAAAGGCCACCATGAATTCATCATAATTTCCTTGAGCGTTTCCTGCTTGATTAAAAACTTAGAGTCCCAAATGCATCTTGAATTTTTCCACTGTTTTTAAAACTAGGACATTCTTTCTACATATTATTTTTTGCCTACAGATATTCTATAAAGCCCAATTCAAATGGGCTTTCCCCCCTTAAAATTTCATCCCTTTGTCACAATCAGACTTGTAGAAATAGGTAATTCCAGACACTCCCCTAGTAACCTATTAACTACTTTTATTAAATAAATTAGAAGGCATTTAAAAGTAAGTTCCCTGACTGTTCTACTTTACTCCTACTCCTATTAGCCACACGTACATCACATAAACACACAGACTTACTACGGTGGTACCACTGCTTGGCAAATCATAACATACAATAAGGGTTGTTTTTTTTTTATCAGATTCCATTCATTCAAAACATCCCACATACCATGAAAAAAGTAACCTGAGAAAAATACCCAGTGAATTATCCTTGATATACTTTAACCAATAGGATGAAATGCTTTCCATGGTATTTCTTAGAAAAAAATTTGAGTAAAGAATTATAAATAACACTTAAATTTATTATCATTTGTTAAAATACACCCTTAAAAATAAGTTTGTCCAAGAGTAGAAAATAAATAAATAAATAAATAAAATTAATTAATTAATATCTGTTTAATTCTTTTTTCTTTTTTGGTTGACTTTTTTAATTAAGATATAATTGATACACAGCAGTGTATGATTTCAAGGTATAGAGCTAAATGACTTTAGTTACATATATTGTGCAATGATTACCACAGTAAACTGAGTTAACATCTATTACCTCATGCAGTTATAAAAAATGTTTTTTCCTTGTGATGATAAATTTTGAATATTCCATTTTAGGAACTTTCATGTATGTCATACAGCAGAGCTAATTAGTTGCCGTGTACATTACATCTCCAGTACTTATTACTAGAAACTTGTATGTCTTGACCACCATCATCCAATTCCCTTGCTCCAATAAACCACAAATCTGATCTTTTTTTTCCCACTGCTGTTTTTTCATTCCACATGTGAGCATAGAATATTTATCTTTGTCTGTCTGACTTATTGCACTTAGCATAATGCTGTTAAGGTTTATTCAGATTGTCACAAATTGCAGGATTTCTTTATTTTTGTGGCTGAAATAAATTATAAAAATTATGTGTGCGTGTGTGTATCTTATTTTCTTTAGTCATTTATCTATTGATGGGCATCTCCATTTTTTTGTATGCTTTGGCTACTGTAAATAAACTGCAGCTAATATGGGGGAGCAGATATCTCTTTGACATATGATTTTGCTTCCTTCATATATACATCCACCAGTAGAAATTCTGTATTACATGGTCGATCTATTTTTAGGTTTTTACAAAACCTCTGCACAGTTTTCTATAGTGGTTGTACCAGTTTACATTTCTCACTGACAATCCATATCTTCTCCAGCATTTGTTTTTTCTTGCCATTTTGATGATTGCCTAACAAGTGTGAGGTGACATGTCATTGAGGGTTTGATTTACATTTTCATAAGGTCTTGTTAACCATTTGAATATTTTCTTAGAAAAAAATGTCTATTTTGGTCTTTTGATTATTTTTACTTAGATTATTATTATTATTTTACTAATTGAGTTGTATGAGTTATGTACTTTGCATCACATGCTTGTATATGGTTTGCAAACATTTACTTTCATTCCATACATAACTTTTTTATTTTTTAAAAGATTTTATATTTTATTTTTAGAGGGAAGGGGAAGGAGGGAGAAAGAGAGGGAGAGAAACATCAATGTGTGGTTGCCTCTTGAGTGCTCCCTACTGGGGGCCTGGCCCACAACCCAGGCGTGTGCCCTGACTTGGGAATCGAACTGGCGACCCTTTGGTTCAGAGGCAGGGACTCAATCCACTGAGCTTTACCAGCCAGGTACTTTTTAAAAGCGATTTTATTTTTGTGGTTTCAGGTACTTGTCAAGCACTTGTATATGGTTTGTAAACATTTACTTTCATTCCATACATTACTTTTTAAAAGTGATCATATTTTTTTTTCCTGTGCAGAGGTCTTTTAGTTTGGTGTAATCCCACTCATTAATATTTTATTTTGTTGTTTGTGTGTTAGGTGTCACATCTAAATATCATTACCAAGACCCATATTAAGAAGATTTTCTCTAGTCTTGCCCCCTAGGAGAGTTATGAATTCAGATTTTACACAAGTCCTTAATCCATTTTGAGTTAATTTTTGTGAATGATGTAAAATAGGGGTCTAGTTTCATTCTTTTCCATGTGGATATCCATTTTTTTCACAGCATCATTTATTGAGGAAGTTATCTTGTTTTGGTTTTTTTCCTTTGTTCTTAAGAGAGAGGGGAAGAGAGGGAGAAAAAGAGGGAGAGAAACATGATGTGTGAGAGATACATCAAGTTGTATCAATCAGTTGCCTGTCTCACACCCCCACCCAGGGACCTGGTCCCCAACCCAGGCATGTGCCTCTGACTGGAAGCCAAATGAGTGACACTCTGGTTTGCAGGCTGGTGCTTACCCCACTGAGCCATATAAGCCAGGACTCTTCTTTTCTATAAAGTACTTTTGGTTCTTTTCTCAAATATTAGTTGATAATAAATATTTTAAATTAAGGTACATATACATCTATAGCATAACTATGGTCAATTAAATATTTTAAAAATGGTCAAATAAATATTTTAAATATTTTAAATATTTTTATAATTTTAAAAATTATAAAAATGGTGAAGTAAATGGTAAAGCACACATAATATAATGTTTTATAGAATGCATAAAAATATATACAATGTAATTGTTTTAATGTAAAATTATTCTTACATGTGACAATAAGATTTTTCAAAACAATAAAGAAAAACAAAAAATAACTGCACCAGACTTGGAAAATTAAGGATAAAATTATCTCTGATCATTTTTTTTGTGTTAGTAATATGTTCTGGGGGAAAAAAAGACAAAAGTTTATTGCAATCCACTGAAGACAGCCCCAAAACAAAGAATAGACACCTTGTTACACACACAGAATTTTAAAAAATAACAAAATACTACCTTAAATAAAAACTTTAGTTTTTACTATTCAAAACTGGTCATATAACAGTAAATTTGCATTATTTCTTAAGAAAGTAGAATGGATAGATCGTGTTGAAAATAACTTTATTAGTACTGAATAAAGTTCACTTGGAGCTTCCTTTCATAACATCTTCAGCAAATAAAATTTCCCATCAGTTTCACATTATGTCTATTTTTCCCAATTGGATAATTGTATAATTAAAAACTTCATTCTATCTTAGAAGATTTGATAATTTCAAAGGTTAATATTTTTATAAGTACCAGGTACTATATATGGTCTCATGGAAGCACAGAATAAATTAAAAAAGAATAACAATTTTAAATCTTATTCACATTATAAGGTAAGCTAGTCGTATATGAACACATTATATTCCTATGTCAAGTCTAGCTCAAAGGTTTATAAATGTCAAAATCAGAAAAGGCAGATACTATCCTTGCAGTATTTCACAGTTCAGTCTCACTTCATCTCCTCTCCCCTCTCTTATGTTTACTGTAGTAAATGCTTCAGTATTTTCCAAATTAGAAATATAATGAGAGAAAAGTGGCCTATTCAATCTGAACTGTAATTCAGGTTTATAGGATTTTACCTTTGGTTGAGTTTCTGAAGACATTTAGCTTCCCCCATGGTCACTGAAATATTTTCTACCAGATACTAAAATGTTTCCACATGAACCTGAACCTTACTTGCTTCTGGAACCAAGGATGCATTTTATAATTTTCCCCATGTTTAACATCTGCTCATTAGGTCAAATGAATAAAAAGTTCATAATTATTAGATATTAAATGGGTGACAGTTCCAAATAGAAGATGTGTACAAATTAATCACTTTGTTAAATATCTGAGGTCTGTCCAGAAGGTATCTAGCTATGTAATATGAAAAATAGAGATGTTTATTGAATAAGATACAAGATACAAGAAACATGGTACATAGGACAATGACTCCTCAGTTCACTTCAAA
>PVJD01010807.1:0-50809 GCA_004026545.1 Mormoops blainvillei
CAGGAATATAGTAATTAGGAATAGTTCCTTTTGTCTTCAGTCTTATAGTCTCTGGTCATTTCAAAAGTTTCTTAAGTCGTCACTCCCCCACCTGCACCCCCGTCAGTAAGGTTATGTCATACATTGGTAATACAGTTCAATTCTTGTGTCACAATCTGCTTTCTACCTTGGGGTCATCCAGCCTCCCAGCTGATATATTGTTTAAAATTAGCATTCTGTAAGGTTTAGTCCTTACGCTGTAAAGTTCTAGGGGTTTTGGCGAATAGGTAGTGTCATGTATCCACCATTACAGCACCACATGGAATAGTTCTGTCACCCTGAAAAAATTCTGGTCCTTCAACTACTGAGCCCTCTCTCCTCCCCAAACTCCTGGCAACCTCTGATCTGTTTTCTGTCTCTATAATTTTGCATTTTCCAGAAGGTCACATAAACAGAACCATACAGAGTATAGCCTTTCCAGATTAGCTCCTTATACTTAATAATATACATTTAAGATTCATCTGTATTATTGCCCCTAACAGTATGTTCATACCAAAACATGTATACATTGCTCTAAAAATATTTCCTTTACAAAACCTGGTTAAGCAGAATATTCAATAAATTTTGGTGGAAGTCAGTGAGAAAGTGAAGGGAAAGTAGGTTTACGAAGTTGGACACCGAGGCAGGACGCATAAGTAACGTTTATTATTTGTTAAAATACCTTTTTCTGTAACATTTATGGAACACAACATTGTATAAAGCACACTTTGGGGATTTCTAACATGGAATGCTTATACAGTTCTGAAATCATACAGAGATATGCTTCACTTTAAGAAAAGTTTTATTAGAAAGAAATTAATCTAAAAACAGATTAATCAGGGGTTACTTATATGATTTTCATTTAGATTCCTCATTTTCCAGGAGGATTCAGGATATTATCAGATATTCAGATTTCTCTGAAATTCTAATCTGTTCGATTTATTTGGAAACTCAGTTTAGAAATTTTGGAGCACATCTGTTTAAAGTGAAGCAAACCAAATGGCACAACGTTCCGACATTGACCTGTAAAACCCAAAATGAATTTCAGAAATCATCCGCCGAATCAGAGACCCCACGGAATCAGTTCCACTCAGACCTTCCCTGTCAGCGGAGAAGGGCAATGAAAAGGACATAGTCCAGGTGAGGGCATGCTGGGATGAATCTCCACGTTCCTTTCCATCAAGGAAATTCTATGAGAAGCCAGTCCTAAAGCGTGAGTTAAATGTGCGATAGATGTTTTCTCCTAACCATTTATCCATTAGAACTCTGAAACTATGTGGCCGTGGGTGGTTCTGTGTGACTTCTTCCCTCCCTCCCTCCCTCTCTCTCTCCCTCTCTCTCTCCCTTTCTTCCTCCCACCCTCCCTTCCTTCCTTTCTTCATTTTTCCTTCCTTCCCTCCCTCCCATTATCACACACTCACTCACTGCCTGCCACATACAGAGCACCGTGCTACATGCTGGAGAAAGTGGACTGATAAATTCTCCCTGTGTTTCACAAATGTTACAAAAATGGGTCATACTTCCATTGCCTTCCTTTGTCCACTCCAGACATCACTAACCTGCTGAGACCCCCTTTCCCAGGGGGACCTATGGCGTGGCCTCAGAGTCTTTTCCAAACCAGCACCTCCGGGGGCGTGACTGCAGTCCGGATCGAACTATGCGATAAAGGGTTATACACCAACCCTAAGTAGGTTATTGAGTTACATTATTCATGCCTCTCAATTTTCTCAATGGTAACTTGCTTCAAACCAGGATGATTATATCCTTTTGCCACATGCAACATATGAAGGCACAGCCGTATCAGAGGTAGCTTGAGTTGACCGAGGAAGCCCTGTGCTGGGAGCCAGGCGTCTCCTCCCAACGTTGCCATTTCACTATGCGTGTACAACGCAACAGCCTCATATTCTGCATTTCCCACACCAACGTAGTTTTAAATGGTATGTGCTAGGTCAGTTGATATGTCATGATGTTTTACCCAGAAAATATGGTCCCCGACGTCAAGGCGAGTATGTTTCCCATGTGAGCCTCAGTCTCCTCATCTGAAAGATGAGGAAGTTACATTTCTCTGAAGACCCTTCAGAAACAAGAGTCTATAGATCTAGAAGCATCCCTTATGTCTGTCATCTGAAAAGAAAATAAAGAATCACCTGTCCTAAAATCTGCATTTTCGATTAGCTGTGACAGTGGTATGAAGCCTGAGGGAAGTGGGGGAGGGCCAGCACAGGCCGCCACTTGCTGAGTACCTGGTGGGTTCCAGACACAACCCCGGGTGCTTTGTACCCAAGATCTCCCCAAATCCTTAGAATAATCCTTCAAGATATGTAGTGCTGTCCTCATTTCCCAGATGAGGAAACAGAGATTCGGAGGAATAAAGGGTACAGATCTAGATCAAGATCACAGAGCTGGTAAAGGGCAAGCTCTGTCCTGCCACAAGGCCTCAGTGCCATTGTCCCTTCACTGCTGTCCATTGGGAACCCTCAAGAATGCAACCTTAAAGGTGAGATGGTTTCTTGGAATGTATGGTTGGAAGTTCCACGCCAATATGGTCCTCAAGTTCTTGGAAAAAGTTGCTAGTGTCTGGGTTCTTTTAAAGCTGTGTGAGCATAAATATGGTGAGCGAGCTGGAAGTGTACGCCAGTCGCCTGGAGGAGGTGGTGGAAGAGAGGGTCAACCAGCTGATGGCAGAGAAGAGGAAGGTGGGTAAGCTTCTGTCCACAGTCCTGCCCAGGTATTCCAGAGGACTGGAGCCTTCGCCAAGGGACCCAGGAAGCAACAGTATGGATTCCTAAGAGGTTCCATGCAGAGAGAATATTTTCTCTGTTCTTTTTTTCTAAGAAGCCATCAGGTTCTTTTAAAATGCGTCAAGCTTTTTGCGAGTAATTTGATAAGCTTGTAAAGGGAGATAGAGACATGGGCCCTAGAATCCATTGGAATAGTGCAGGTCTTTTATTTTTTAACTTAAATATTGTTCTATAACTTTTATTTATTTATTTCTCTTTGAGTTTGGGTGTTTACTTATGTACTTGACCTGCTTCACTCAATATTTTTGCTCTCCGTTTTAAAAATACATACTCCCTAAAAATTCCCAAAATGAAATATTTCTCTTTTGGATCATTCATTTATATAAGTCAAATACAAAATCCATGCACTTGGTGACTCAAGAATGAGGGTTTTCGGAGGCAATTTTTAATGGTCATTTGTATACTGTATTGTATGTTCACCACCCTAAGGTAGAGGGCAAAGGGAGAATAAAGGGTGATGGAAGGGAGACTTGACTTGGGGTGATGATGCACCTAGGTCTTTTACGTGGAACATGGCACGTTCACTAACAGGAAAGCGACCGCTAGAGGGCGCTCTGGTTCCATGTATCTAGTCAATTGCTGCCTTTCCAGTATTCCGGTTGTACATCCAAAACCTTTGCGCAATACAATATATGCCCATGACTTTACATTCAAAACTTGCTTCCTTCTGTTTTCACCTGTGCACTCCCTAAACCCTTGGAAGAAGCATTGCTGTTAAAATTCCTGCACCCGTCCTACATGTCTTGAGCAAAGAAATAGGGTTGAGGATTGGAATGTGTTAACGTGAAATTGGTTGATTGCAGTAAAAATATTGATTTATGGATTAGTGAGTGCTTACATTTGCTCCCACGTCTGCAGACTCAGTCTTTATAATCAAACTCTATAACCATAGGGGAATATAAAGTACCGTCAGGGAGAAAATGTTTTCGCAAAGGAATTATGTGACCAGTTCCTCCCCTACCCCAATTAAAATCTCTCTTTTGGTAAAATGCAGATGGAAAAACAGGTGTCAAAAGAATCCCTTTAGATGGTGGATTTTGTTAATCAAAAACCTAACCCCCTGAAGCCGAAGGATCTACCAGGGTGACTTTGCAGGGGTCTGTAGGAGACAGGAATATGACACCGTTAAGTAACGATCCTCCTCTCTGGTTTCAGTTTCGTTGGCGAGCAGCTCAAAGCTGAAAGGTCCGCGGAACGAGAACATTTTGAGCCTGTGACCATCTTTTTCTCGGACACTCTTGGATTCACAAAACTCTGCTCTCTCAGCCCCCCCTTGCAAGTTGTCAAGCTCCTCAACGACCTCTACAGTTTATTCGATAACATTGCTAAAAATCATGGTGTGTATAAGGTGAGCCGCCTGGCTCCTGGGCTGTGAGGGAGCACATGCCCCTTGCGCCGGCTCCTAGGCCCGAGCGAGGATGCACCCAGCCCGAGACAGTGACCGGGAGCAGGGCTCCACTTCAGGCTGGTGGTCTGTCTCGTTGCATGGCAGAAACTCAATATTTTATTCCTGTTTGTTTTCTTGGAAAAGGGCTTGATGAATCACAGATGTGTGTCCTAGTCCAGAAGCATCAGCTGTTCCCTCTGTTCCCTTCCATTATTTTATCTCTCAGAAAAACTCATTTCTGAAAAAGGCATTGACCGTCTCCTGGCTTATTCCTCCTTTTCCCTCTTGAATGTATGGCCAGCAGATTCAAAGAGATTCAGAAGGTCCACGGTCCTTTAAAGGTGGTCTTTGGACCTTGTGTGAGCCTCTGTTTTGTTTCTGGGGTCCTTAGCAATTCAAAGGAAGACGGCTTCCCATGTTTGGATGATCAGACTTGTAGCTAAAGATGAGACACCAGCCACGTGCCTGGCGCTACCATGGGGTGTCTATGAACGTATCTATGTTCATATGTATGCAGGGTCATCGGGAGTAAAACCGATTGTGGGAGAGGCTAAAAAAACTGATCAGTGCCTTCACCCGGGTGGCACTGAGGGTGCCCCCTGTGTTTTCTGACTTTTCAGAGGGGGCCGCATTGTGGCCCAGGTCCACACTGCCCAGGGGGCGACCACAGAGCACCAGTCTGACCGTGGTTCAAGGGCTCTGCTGTGGTCCTGGAGCCAGGGGGACTTGGGGGACAGTGTAGTCATGTTCCTCAGTGATACATCCTCCATGATTATCCCCCAGGGTTCCTCAGAGATGTGGCCTCTGTGCAGGATGAAGGAAAGGATGGTGTATGGGTCATCTCAAAGAGCAGGTCACACGCCCCCCAACAGAAGCTGCCTGGCTCAGGAAGGCCTCCTCTGGGGTTTCCTCTTAGTGTTACCTGCTCAGCAGTGCTGTGCATGAGCAAATCTAAAGTCAGCGTGTGTTTCAAAAGGATGTGCTTGTGGGGAAAGGTAGCCTGGAAGCAGTCCGGCTTGTGTACTAGCTGATTGTAATTTCATGGTAACCAGGAGACAGAGCTGTTCGTACCACCCGCGAATGCCTGAAATTCCACCTTTACCATGTCATCTTTGGATCCTACTAAAACGCAGATGTAGCAGGAAAGGGCTGGATGTAACATTAAGCTTAGACATGTCATTTATTCTCTGTTGTAAATGAGAGAATCTGAAAACTGATTTTATTAGGAGGATGGGGAGAGAGGACAATAGATGAGGCAGATGCACACAGTTATACATATGTATAAACGTGTATTTTTTATAATATAGACACATGCACATACATGTGCATAAGAGCCCTTGTGTGGGGTGAAGACATTTCAGTTGGGTTTAGACAGAGGCCACTGGTTGAATCCATGTGATCCTTCCAGATTTACCCCATCTAACTGGCTTTGAACTTGGGTCGTCCAAATAGGGTCACCACCAGCATCAGATTTCAGAGGAAGAAGCCATGACTGTGGAAAGGAGGGTTCAGGGTAGGAAGGCTTTGGGGAAGAATGAGGACACGAGCAAACTTGAGAAAATGCTGGGACTTGGATGGAGTAGAGGTTAGGAAGTATGACCCTTCAAAGTCTGGGGCCTCAAAGCAAGGGTCAGTAATGAGGGACCTCCATCTCTGACCCTACCCCCCACCCTCATGGAGGACAGAAGGCCACATTGTTGCTTTATTTGCAGGTTGAAACCATCGGAGATGCATACATGGTGGCTAGTGGGCTTCCCGCCCGCGATGGAATTCGGCATGTGGATGAGGTTGCCACAACGTCCTTGCACTTCCTTAGTGCCACCATCTACTTCCAGGTTGGGCACATGGCTCAGGAGAAGCTCAAGCTCTGGATTGGCCTCCACACGGGTAGACAGCGGGTGGCCTTCTCACCATAAGGTGGCCTTGTCGCCTTACAGACAGCAGGTATATTTCTAGTTGGCTACATTGCTTGGTAACAACGACACACAAAGACTCCAAGGTGAACCAAAAACGAGGAGGAGACCCAAACCAGGAGAGCTCTATTGAGCCGCTTTTCCTCCAAGCCTCTGCATCAAATGCCCTTTGACCTATTCCCTTTTTGTCAGTCTCGTGGGCACAAGACTTGTGCAGAAGTGACCTGAACCTGGTTTAATGATCTTCTGGCACTCTCTTGAAATTCTTAATAATTTCTGAATGAGGGGGTCCCATATTTTCCATTTTCAACGGAGGGCTGCAGATTATGTAGCCAGACCTGCTCCAGGTTTTAATTAAGATTACGCCTGACCCCAGTCAGAATGAATTAGTCTCGTGTTTGTGCTGTGGCTTTGTTTACATTTCTAGTGCATGAATAATATTGTCATTCATTTCTGTCTTAGTTAGCTTGGTTGTTATAATAACATACCACAGACTGGATCGCTTAGACAGCAGACATTTTTCTCACAGTTCCAGAAGCTGGGGAGTCTAATATCAGCATTCCAGCGTGTTCTGGGTGTGGTGAGGACCACTTCCCAGCTTGCAGGTGGCAGCCTCTGGCTGTGTCCTCACACGGTGGAAAGAAGCTCTGGGGTCTCTCCCTCTTCGCAGGGCACCGATCCCACCATGGGGGCTCACTCTCATGACTTCATTTAAACCTGATTTCCTCCCAAAGCTGCACCTCCAAATACCACTGTATTGGGGCTTAGGGCTTCAACACATGAGTGCAGGATGGACACACACATTCAGTTCATGGTAATTATGTCATTTTCTGCCAGAAGTCTGCGGGTTCTGTAGATTGCCTCTTTGTAAACTCTGAGGTCTATATTGCCACGCTCGGCCCCATGAGGGCACTTAACAAATATTTACTGAATTGCATTTGCTGACTTGATGTGCATCGTGCAGTCCAGGACTGGTGTTTGCCTGTTGGTCCTTCCCTTGGCAGGTCCCGTGGCGGCTGGTGTGGTGGGAATCACCATGCCCAGATACTGTCTGTTTGGAGACACCGTGAGCATGGCACCCAGAATGGAAAGCAGCAGTGTGCGTGGGTATCACTTACGGCCCTTTGCAGACACAGTATCACTGTCCCTCCAGTCCCCGAGGGTATTTTTAGAAGACCCATTTGCATTCTGCCTGCCGGTTTTCATTTCCAGGCTAAGATCATTACCCGCTCCAGGCGTCACTAACCCCAGGCTTTGGAGACGGGCTTTGCACCGCCCTCTCTATGCGGCCACGTAAACACACTGCCTCCTTCCAAAACAACGCATTCTACGCTGCCAGGAACGTTTAATAAAATCGTTGAAATGAAGAGCAGGGGTCGGCACACTTGTCCTATACAAAGCCAGACAGTAAATATTTTAGGTTTTACTGGCCATAGTCTGCGTTGTAACTGCTTGACTTCTGTTGTGTGTGAAAGCAGCCATTTATATAATATCTAAATGATGGGTGTGGCCATTGTTCCAATAAAACTTTATTTGTAAACACAGGTGGCAGGCTGGATTTGGCTTGTGGGTGGTAGTTTGCCATTCTCTGACATACAGTTTGGGTGATGCCGAAGAAACTTCTGGCCAGGAACTCCAGGGGATAGAAATTCTTTTGTTTTACAGTAATGTTATAGCATTGATAAAACCTCTGTTAGAGCTTATAAGGAAAATTTTAAGGGTAAATTTTTAAAGCCACGGGAATACGCACTTGCATGTGGAGTCGGTTCTGTTTCCTGGTTCTAAACTGAATGTGTTAAAGGGTGAGCAGCGACCGACAGTGCCTGAGCCATGTCTGGGTGGCTGGGGGGCCCAGCCCAAGAGTCCCGGACTTCAGAGGGGTTGTCTGTGGCTGGCCAGCAGTCAGGGAACTTGAGCAGCACAGTGCTCCCTCTCCGCAGCCGCCCAGCCCCACTGACACGGTGCCAAGGTCACACCGGGGTGATAACGAGACAATAACTGGTTTCTGGCAGCTCTCAGGATTCACATCTCTCAGAGCACCGTGGATGGCCTGCTGGCGGTGGGAGCGTACAATCTGCAAAAGAGGCACCATCGCAGCCAAGGTAAGACCGGGCCCCCTGCGCCCACCTGCTCCGATTGGGTCTCTGGTGGAGATGCTGAGGAACTGGACAGGATGCGTGGGTCTCTGTGCTGTGTTGCGGGCAGACCACCACAGTCCATGTGGCGGCTCTTGTGACAGCTAGGGCTTCTCCCTGCAGAGAAGCCCGTCCTGTTCCCTCAAATGGTCAAACGTGCAACCTGTGGTAGGAAACAGCTTGTCTCCCACCCAGTGATGGTTTCCTGGTTTCTGCTCCAGCACTGCTGTCCAGTCTAGTCTAGCCAAGGCAACGGCAAATACAAGCCCAAGAATTATGGTGCCCATACTCCCCTCTGTCCCTTCTCTCGAGTTGGAAGTGCCCGGGTAGTGGGGATAAAACCCCACTGGTCTAGGGGTAGTAGGCCCTCATCTCTGTACATTTAAATATTCCCTTTGCCTTCTCCTCCTTGCTGGCATTCAGTCTGTCACTGAAACGTACTGTGACACAGTCTCATCTTTCTGATAAACATCGCCCTTTCTGGGTGGGGGAGGGGGTTCTCCTCTTGAGATTTTCTCAAGAATATCTTGGAATGGTTCGCAGTGGTGGGGTGGGTAGTTACTATGACACTGGGTATTTGGGTGGCTGTGAGGGTCCAGGGAGAGAAGTAAAAGGGAAGTGGGTACCGTTAACTCCTCCGTTTGCTAAGCCTGGCCCGGGTTGCTGTGTCTGATTAACAGACTTTGAGAAGAGGAAGATTTTTCTGGACAGCAGGGGAGTGGACCTAGCTATGAATCCTGTCCCACTACCTCCTAGCTGTCTGGTTAGAGGGACTGGTTTTACCATCTGCAGAATGGAGGTGGTGATGATAGCGCCCTCCAACGGTGGATGCAAGAATTAAATGTGAATATGTATGTGAGGTGCCTCCCTTGGGGCCGCACTCATAGCACAAACTCAAAAGTATTTATCATCATTTTTAAAAGATATTCTGTGCAACAAACCCTATCCTCCGCTGGCCCTTACTCCCCAAGGCCATCACTGACTGCCTGTCCAGGCCTATGTCAAGATTCCATCTATAGTAAGGCCTTGCCCGCCCTGAAGCAGCCCTGGCTGCCAACGATGTCCCCAGGAAGCAAACCAAGGGGACCTGAGTTGCGTGCTCAGAGGCCACACTTCACTGGCGGCCTCCCCTCCACTGTGCTTCACTTGCTATCTCTTTTGCCTCCCACAGGTCAAAGGAGAACAAACAACTTTCTGGTTGAAAGGCAAAGAAAGCTTAACTTTTCCACTCTCTGGATTTACCGAAGAAGAGGCTGACGTCCCGGAGATCTCCTGAGGTGAGTATTTTCTTTAAAGATGTTCGGGGTGGGGGGTCCCAGGAAAGTCTGTGGGGTGCATTACATATACCATTTTGGGGGTGTGGTTCCTGGGTATTGAGTCAGGTTCCCAGTAGGGGGCGCCATCTAGCTGGCCTGGAGTGAATGTGGACTTGGATGAGCCGGATGTAGTGAGTTCATTGCCAGGGCTGCCAGTAAGATGGCCCTAGCGGCCAAATAATTCCGGCTCATTAGCTTGCAAATTTGCAATTTCTTTCTGGGAGAGGGGCAAGCCGGAGGGGAAAACCTGGGGCGCCCACAGGTCCGGCCCTGTTCTGTCTTCCTTTGCTTGATGGCTGCTCCTAACCATCTTATTTTCCTAACCAGCTACTCAAACTGCAAGGAGAGAGGAGCTCCTATCAGAAGGCATCTCAGGAATGTTTTCAGCGGGTAAAGTTCTTCCTCAGGTGTGAGCATCACTGAAATCCAATAGGACAAGGTCACTCCAAGCAGACAGAACACCTGTAATCAGTCGCAGGAAGGCCTGTTCTGGAGCGCTGACCATTGTGGGTCTGGTAGCTTCCAAATAAGTAATGTCCCATTCTCAAGTTATTGCTTAATTTCTTTCCTAGCCACTGAGCAAAGAATGCAATCAAGGCTTGGCTTTTAAGTAGAAATTTTCATTCATTTATAATATGTTTAATATTTGTTTCGGTGCTCTCCAGCAGACAAAGATGAATGAGCCCATCCATACTGCGATGAGTATTTCCCTCTTTATGCAGAAGTATTTATGCAGAATAGGATTCCACGTTGTTTTAGTCACTGGTTCCTGTCATAGATTCCCTGAACCACTAATGCATTTACAGTTCGTTTTTTATCCCTTGCAACTCCCTGCTTCCAGACTACCTTCCGCGTGGCTGCTCTGAACATGGCGAGTGGTTGGAGTGATGTATTGTGTTTGAGACATTTTCCTGATAAATTTCTCATGACCAAACAGGGAGAAACCAACAGGACTGGGGAGAGTCTCTTTTTAGCTTGACCACTGAGCTGCATTTGTGGAGGTATTTTGGAGCTCTGTGTAGGGAAATAAACTACCTGTCGGTTGACTGACAGTGTTTAATACCAAATTTTACAAAACGTTTGTGTAACTCTTGCCTTTATTCAATGAGAAGGACATTAAATAGTGGCTGAGGGGAGCGCTTTACGAACAGTCCCACCTCCATCAGGCTCCGAAGCGTTTCCGCCGGCAGAACTTTTCTGCCTAACTCTGGGGCCTGCACAGCTCCACTTTCTGGAACACAATTCCATTTTCGTTGTGGCAGGTTTGGCTTCTCTCCAATGGCCTTCAGCATCAAAGGTGGAAAGACTGATGCTCAGAAGCAGGGAGGGCAGACGGCATTTATGTGAAGGGGACAGGGGAGCTGTCCCCTGCCCCTCCAACATATAGACAATGGGCCAACATTTATCTTCTCATGTCTCATAACTTCTCTCCTTGTTTGGGATCAGGGTTCCTGGATCCCAAACACTATGGTCCACCATGAAAGGGAGTAAGACAAGTTCTACTATGAGGTCTCTTAGAAAGATAGACCAGTCTGCATCCATCCATCCATCCATCCATCCATCCATCCATCCATCCATCAATTCAAGGAGAATTACTGAGCACTTACTCTGTGTCAGGTACCACATTGGAGGACACAAGAAAATATGAAACTTTCATTGTTCTTAACTCTGTTTAGTGGGAGTAAGGAGGCACAAATAATAGAAATGCAATATATTAAGGACTGATGGAGGTATGTACAAACATGTAGAAGTAACTAAGCAATTGAATAATGTTATCTTAAAAGAGCATCAGAAAACGATACACAGCTGTAGGAGTGGGGCAGGATATGGCAATTGTCTATTATTAGCCTGTCTTTGTATTTTTATGGGTGTGTGTGTATCCTTCCAGCCCTAGCTCATATACTTACACAAGTCATGTCCCTTTCATAATAACTTTGCTACTTTTGCCTTTTTCGCTGAATGTTTTGACATAAACATTTGGCATCCACACACACAGAGACATGAAATACATATGTATGCATATGAATACACATATACAGACATCACATGCACATACATGCATATATATACCTAATATACGTATATATATATATGTATACTGTGTACCTACACAAGTATATATCCCTATCTCATCTATATCTATAAATTGATTAATAGAGGTTTATGTGATATGTGTACTCAATATATATGTGTGTGATAAAAGCAATATTCTAAATTCTAGAGCCAGGGTTTTTTCTGTGCCAACCAAGGATACCTAAGGGAGAATGTACTTTTTCCTCCTTCTCTAAATGTCTCTTTTATGCTTAGCACTAATGGAAATTTTGCAAGAGAAACTGTTTTGAGAATGCCTTTTCCCAACACCTTAATAGAGAAGATATGAGATCCAAAGAGCAACCAGACATCATAGGGCTGTTAGTTAACTTTAAGTCAAAACACTGGCAGTTAATTAGCTATCAGCATGATATATTAACACTGTAAGCTTAGTCATAGGTTATTTTAAGGCATTTTATTTATTCCATAGCACCAGGTAGAAATACAAGATCATTAAACATTATGATAAAATAAAGCAAAACTAATACAACATTGTATTACTCTGACAACCAAGGATTTTGATTATGGCTCTGAGTATGCTATGTAAGAGTTTTTCACTAGAACCAATAAAATATGCCTTTTGTCCTTCCTGACTACAAATTCTAAATTTACAGGAAGAAGAAATGCCAGCTGGTTTCAGACCAGCTTTGAGACCAGTTTAGATTACACTGAGTCATTTTAATCTAGCCTACTGCTAAACAAACATGTACTCTGTGTCTGCAGAGACTTGAGAACTAGCTTCATTTCTGAGTTCATTAATGCAGTTGTGAAAGAACCACCAAATTAAAGATCTCAAATCTTCTCAAATCCATACAGTATAGAGATACAAATTAGAAGCTCACTAATTCAGTCTGTGTAAGACTAAGAAAAAAAAACTTAGCTTTGACTTTTCCTGTCTTGCTCCAGCTTCTAGCCTCAAATGGGGCTCTATAGTGCACTCTCAGGAAACTGCCAATTTTCAACCAGGATGGGTTTATTCAGTTTTTGTTTTGTTGACAATATAAATTACTAATATCAACATATTTGGGGTGACTGGGGCAGGGGGTAGGGTGGCTGTGTTATCAGGGTGTGGAGCCATGAGATTTGATTGGCCAAATTTGCATTCGTGTTTCTGATTTTTTTGTTGATTTGATGCTAATGATCGTAAGTTGTTGAGACAAAACAGATATGGGTTGAATGCTGACGCAGAGGCTAAATGAGGTCACACCATTCTGTAAAAATGAGGATTTCTTAGTAAGGAAAATAGAAAAACAAACAAAAAAAAAAGAGCATTGAACATCACAAGGCCTATGATAGGATGGGGTTGACAAGCTACAGAGAACCTGTCATACTGTCACTCTGTACGTAAGCAGCAGCTCCCTGTCGTAAATGTAACGTTATGTTAATGTTGTTGTGAGTTTTATTCTTTTTGTAGCTTTATTCCTATTCAATTTGTAATTTTCTTTTGATTTTAGAAGTATGTATCAGCAAGAAAAATGAGGAGTTGATACCTATGAAATGTCTACTCATATTTAAGGAACCCCATTATAAAATTAATTGGGTGAGCACTTGGGGAATCTCAAGAATTGCATCCCTTTATATTATTCAGATTTGAGCAAAAACTGTTCCACTCTGATTCCCACGCCATCCACCGTCATCTGAAAGCTTGGAACCCCTGAGGCTCAGCTTTGGTCCTCAGCGTAGAAGCGACAGCGTGGATGACAAAGGCCCCTTTGGCAAAGTCGGTTATTCCTGTACATCCTGTACTCGGCACTGACTTTGTGGTTCTGCCCTACATTCTCCTCAAAATGCTTAGCTGCACTTGGTTGGCTGTGTTAGTCTTTTAAAATTAGAATAGCTTTCAAAGAGTCCACCACAGCTCTGACTTGAGTTTAGGGATTGAAGACGCCTCTGCCAGTTGCAGGAGGGGACCTGCAGGAGGGGACCGGCAGGAGGGGACCAAGAGCCACAGGAAGTAACAAGAGAAAATGGGGCACAGAAGAAAAACAATCACCGAAATTCACAAAAATCATTGGAACACATACTTGGCAAAACGCTATTATCTGTTCCCCAACAATATGGTCTTCTGTTCTTTTTGGCAGCACAAAAAACAAAAGTGAGTTTGTCATCGTCAGAGACGACCTCGGACGCAGGAGCCGCCGCCGCCGCCGCCGCCTGGCTAGCGCCCCCTACAACACGGCACACACCCCCAGCATCACGACGAGGTGGTAGAGGACATCTGCGAACCAGACACAGGAGGCAGCGCGCTCAGAAGCAGCTCTGCCAGGGTCAGGGGGTGAGAGGTAACGCTCTCAGCAAGAGCGTTAGCTCAACAAGAGAGTCGACCTAGGGGTGCGAAGGAGCTTTTCATGAATTCTACACATTTCAGACTAAGTCGCTTTTGTCCATCCTGGGGGGTTGGGTAGCTCCCTTTCATCAGTACAAAGAACCCAGCTGATAATCGTAGGATAATCGTAGGACCTCTGACAGATGGGAATCTGAACTTTGATAACACAGTGATGGTGTATTTCACTGTAGGGCCTTAGCTGCAGAACTTCTTTTTAAAACTGAGAATCTGGGGTTGGAGTCTTAAAAAGCTGGTTTATGTGATTCCCTGTAATTGCAAGAGCAAAGTCTGCATCTGTGAGTTTATTAATAAATAGAAGCGTCTTACCCCAGCTCCTTGCATAGTTGTCTCCGTCTCATCCTTCAGCTGAGATCTTGGGCCTTAGTTGACACATTTCTTCCTCTGAGAGGCTTCCCTGGCAGCTCAACCATTTCTCTCCCTCTCCCAGCCCAACACTTCAGGAAGGGCAGGGGCCTTACCAGCCTCACCATAATAACTATACAGCCTAGAATAGCACCTGATCCAGTGTTATAGTAATTATGGTTAATCAGTACTGATGTTTGCTGTGTGATGGGCATTGTCTGGTGCCCTTTAGCTGTCATATTTAATCCAAACAACAGCCATGTGTCACGGGGCAATTACTAGACTATTTCATCCAGGAAACTGGGGACTATAAGGCTGAGGTCATTGCCCAATATCACTTAGTTCATGAGAGGCAGAGTCACGCAGGAACTCAAATATTTGTTCAATGAACAGATCATTCAAAATCACGGATCCATTCTCTAAATGCAGGAACCAAGCAAAGCCACCTGGTGATGTCTTTGCTGAGACCTGGGGAATGGGATTCAGTTCTGCTTCCTGCAATTGACCCCCGGCCCCTCCCCACTTCCGAGCTCAGGAACTGGCTGAAGAGAAACTGCTTTAGCCCCAGCCCCTCTACCCACTCAGGTGTGCTTGAAAGACTAATTTTCAATTCTTACAGGCTTCGCTGGGGACAAAGGTAAGCTGCTTTTAAAACGCACTTCTGTGTTAAAAGCATTGCTCATTGACATTTCTCCGAGGTGCCTTTTTTCCTTACCTGAGAAGCTATAGAGACTCCAGAATCCCCTGCCTGTAGTGAGTAAAGAGAGAGAGTACCAAAGGTTTAACAAAAGATCATGGAAGAAGTCCCAGAGCTATGTGTCTAAAACACACACCCATCTGTATCCTCCCCTGATTAAACCAACAGGCTCTCCGTTGCCCTTAGAACGGAGTTTATAGCAGGGTTTACAAAGGCTTCATCTCACGCCATTTTCTCCTCAGAGGTTGGTAAACTTTCTGGGAAGGACCAGGTACTACGTATTTTCAGCTTTGCAGGCCAGATGGTCTCTACTGCAACCACGTGCTGCTGCTGATGTAGCGTGGAAGCAACTGGAGACAATACCTACATGAACAGGTGTGGCCGTGTTCAAAAGAACTTTCCTTACAGACACTGCCATGTGAACTTCATATAATTCTTCTGTCACGAAATAGTATTCTTTGTTTTTTTTTCAACCACATAGAAAGGTTCTCAGCCTGCAGGCCGTACAAAATCCCCGTGGCAGCCTGGATTACTGCCCCTGCCCCCCAACTCCCAGCCACAGTCTGGTAACCTTCAGAGGTCTTCCCTAAACCCGGGATTAGGTCGAATCCCTTGTCATACACTTGCATGGCCCCCTCCCCCACCGCCATTGGCAGTAGCTCCCATTCCCTTAGCATTTACCATCTCTCCCCGTGCAAGATGGTAAGTTCTTTAAGACAAAGTTCTTGGGCGGCGGGCGGCGGGGGGGGGGTTCCCCTATTCCTGAAACCCCAATGCTCAGGTTAGGACCAATTCTGGCTGCTCAATAACATTTCGTTGACTTGCACTGAATGGTCCCAGCAAGTTTCATTTTCTATTATTGGTGACAGTATGCTCTGTCTGGAAGCTTGGTGGGTGGGGGGTGGGATTGGAACTTAGGCCAGGGATAGAGCTTTTCACGGTAGTTGACTAGCCTGAGCTCCTTGGTTTGGTCTGAGCTACCCACCCCCCAGTTAATTAAAAAGACTCGAGTTGCAGAGAAAGGTTGTGTCTACAGGCACAACTGGTTTGGCAATTCAGTTAAAATGCTCCAACCACCTGTGCCTGTGGACACAGCCCCGAGAGGACGCAGCCACGTGGGAAACAGAGACGCTTACTGCGTAGGGAGAGCTCCACGACGAGAACGCCCCCTGTCTGTTCCCGGAGGAGGCGCTTCCGTTTGTCGCAAGTCTGCAGACCCAGGAGGAACAGAGGTGAGAGGAGGGCGGGAGGCGGGGTGAGACAGGAACACGGGAGAGAAAAGAAAGGCAAGACATTAAAAAAAAAGTCACAAACTTGATAGATTCTAAATTCCTCAGCTAGGAGATATCAATTACCTTATTTATTTGTTTATTTATTTATTTAGATGACTTAGAGAGACCTTTTTCCTCCTTTCTTTAACTGGAGAAGAGGAGGAGAGTCAACTTTAGCAACTCTTCACTCCAGGAGGGAATCCTGCTTGGGAGAAGTCAATGGGTGTGTGCGGTGGAGGGGCGTGTGACAATTTTTTTAAAAATAGTAAGGCTTTTCCCTACGGTTACTCTCACCACAATGATCTCAGGAGTGGACACTTACAAAATGTGTTCGGGTTCATTTTCTTTCCTTTTTCAAATGTCATGCCAATAATTATCCTTTCGTCGACTGTTAAATGCCTCTTGCTCCCCTCTCTCTCGCTGTTGGTGCTCTGAAGTGACCATTTTCTAGTCAAATGGATCAATAGACCTAGAGATTATAATCTTATGTCTGTTGGTTACTATGGGCGATGCGAACTGTGCCCTCTCCACAAACACTGTGTCCTTCCTCACCGAGGGTCTTAGGCCCAATAGACCTGAGGAGGTCAGCATTTGGGATGTAACGCTTTCAGGATCTCTAGGGAGGGGATTCTCAAACGAGGGTGATTCAGAATCACCCGAAGGGATTACGAAAGTACAGAATGTGGGCCCCACACAGAGTTTCTGAATCAGGTGGTCTACGGGGCCCTGGGAGTTTGCATCTCTAACAGTCCCCAGGTGAGCCTGAAACTGCCATGGACCCCACGTTAGAGCCACTGCTCGAAGGACCAGGGTCACATCAGGTCGCAATGGAAAACTGTCTTTCACCTAAATCTACTACACCTGTTGATTGATGGTGTTGAAACTTCTAGGGGGAGGCGGTGAGGAGGAGAGGAAACTGGCCAGTCAAGAGCTAAAAATACCCACATTTTGACTTCCATCCAGAACCTGTTGCTATCACTGAGATTTTAAATTTCTCTTGCGCTTTTAACTTTTTCAAAACCTTTCCGTGTCCGGTATCACCTTCATTTTACTTACCATTGCTCTCTGAAAAGGAAAGGGCCACCATTACTTGTCACTGCTCTACCTTTAAAGATGAGAAAACCAGGGTCCAGAGGTCAAGTGACATGTGCCCGACTGTGTTGCTTGGTGGCAGGGTGGACAGAGCCCAGAATGTCTGCCCCATATTCAGTGTCCTTTCCTTCAGAATGTCCTCAGCACTCCCCTACCCTGGTCTGGTTACCATATCCCAGCTAAAAATACAGCTTCTCGAATACCAGCTCCCCTCCCCTCGGGTAACACTCTCGTTCTGGAGAGACGTGGCTCACCACTGGGCAGGAGAGCTTCTCGCTGTCGCAGATGAACGTCTCACAGTGTAACCAAACCTTGGAGAGTTTGGGGATGTTCTGGAACCGGAAAGCATTGAATTGGAAGGTGGCCCTGTGATCTTTCCCGTTTTCGTGCACAAAGACGGTTTCATCCGTGGGGCAGCTGAAGCACATGGGGGCCGGGGTCGGGGAGGGAGAGGGAGAGAAGAGAGAAAATGTTACTCATGAAAGCCAGCACGAGCTTCTCAGGCACGTTCAAGCTCAGCAACGACACTCGCCTGGGCTTTTACCCGCACGTCATCCTTCCGAAGCCCCTTACGTGGCAGCGTCGCACCCTCACGACCACGCAGTCAAGCTGAGGGGCTATGGGATGGGCGTGGTCACCCCATTCCACAGTCAGGCAATAGCGAGGGGGGAGGGGAGAGCCTTCTGAGAAGTCACACACCTAGTAAGGCACCACGCATCTGCCCCAAAGGAGTGGCTTCTCTGAGATAAAGCCCCCCTGGAGGACTGGGATGTGTACAGACACCCAGGATGTATACAAGATAAAGATAATGGGGCTGGGACAGCATCTCTCAAAGTGCTACCATGGCCACCTAAGCCCAAGTCACACCCAACACACTTCTCTGTGTGTACTGTGAGGTTTTGCCACTTGGAATTTGAATTTACGTTATACTATTTAAATTCTATGTCTATTATATTAAAATTACCTTTGTAAAAATGTCATATTTTTAATAAGAGAACAGAAACAAATGACTGGAAGGAGAGTCTCTCAATGTTCACACTGGCTATTGTGGCTTGGTGGAATTATGGACAGTTTTCCTTTTCTTCTTTGTATTTTTATGTATAAGTCCCCAATGTAACAGTTGCAGGAACAGAGAAAATAATGACACAGACGGGCATTTGTTGAAGCCATTTGTTTTCAGCTGGGGGCCATTTGCCTCCCAGGGGCCATTTGGCATCATTGTTGTCAGGGCTGGGGGAAGGTGTTACTGGCATCTATCAGGCAGATGCTGTGCAACATTGTGCACTGCACAGGACAGACCCCCGCCCCACCCCCGACACACAACGAAGAGGGATCCAGCCCAAAATGTCAATGCTGTCGAGATTGAGAAAGCGGGGTTTAAGCAAAATATTTTTCCATTAACGGAACACGTGCTGGTTCCCTATTCAAGTGCTACACATTCGACCAGGTGTTGGGAGTAGATACAGCTTTTCTGGGGAATGTACAGTGAGGTCCACATGAGTATGGGTGGACATCTTCTGCTCCTGTCCACAGGTGACAGGAGCACCAGGTTCGGTCCTCTGTGGACAAGGTCTGTGGGTTCAAAGGCCTAAGACCCCTGGAACGCACCACACCGCACTGCAGTGGGCTCCAAAGTTGATGCACCTCCCGGAGGGTGTCTCTGACTCTATTATCAACCCAACCACACACACACCAGAGAGCAGCCCAGCTACCCCAGAGAAGCTTCATGATGTCCCCTCCCCCACCCCATTCTATCAGAACCAGACGAAGGAATGTTAACTCCTATAGCGAGTGAGCGAGACGAAGAGTAAACGCTGTGCCTTACAGCGGGACCAGGCTCAGAAGCCGGCCTCTGTTCGTGGTGGCCTCCAAGCAGCGACGGAGCTGGGGGTGTTTTCAGAGCCTGAAACAAGACTCTCGGAGGATCATTTGGTCAATAAACATGAGATTCTTGTACAAACTCAAGACGCAAGTTCTTAAAATAGCTCCTTGAGGCTGGAGCGCCCAAGGCGTGGTGGCAGCCAGTGGAAAACAGTGCAGGAGAGCTTTGTCGGGGGTGGGGAGGTGGCAAGTCATGGGCAGGACGAGATGCCTTGGCGCTGCTGCTGCTTGGCAATGGCCGTGGCACCTGCTCCTCTGTGACAGACATCTCCGGATGGTGGAATACTCACAGGGAAGGTTCCACACCATTGCCGCAGAGGTCTCCATCCCCACATAGGATCAAACTTCCTGATGATATATCTATTCTAATCTCTCCGGGCACTCTTGAAAGCTGGGTTTTCCTCCAACAGGGCCCAGCGTGACCCAAAAGCATCTGGCAGGTTGTGGCAGTGGACTTCCTTGTTCTCGCCATTGGCATGGGTCTTTGTGCATGCGGCCCCAACCTTAAGGGCCATTTCAACTAGGCAGGCCATGGAAATAGGTCAGGACTCCCTCCATGTGGCTGTGCTTAAATGCAAATTCCCCGGGTCACCCAGGAACCTTCTGCATGTGTGACAGGCACCCTCGGTGATTTCTGTGCACACTTGAGTTTGAGGGGCATTTGTATAGATGACCCCAAAGCCACAAGCATTCCTTTTGTCTTTTATGTTACACATCTGTCAGGTAAGCCACAGCCCTAGAACTATCTGCAGGTGGGCAGAAGCCTTTGCCCATGTAGCCATTGTCCGAGACAAGTTCCCGCTACCGGATGATAATTTCAGGTCCTGGTAGGTCAATGATTTATTTCAGCATCTCCCTGAGGTCATTTGATCCATTGCCAACGGAACCGAAATGCGTCACTTAGTGGCAGATGTGAAGTAAGCAGCCAAACTAAAGCCCCCTTCTCTGCAGGAAGCTTTGCCGGGTTGCTCAGCGGTGGCTCTCCTGGCCTGTCCTCGTCACGCCACCTGGGAGATCACGCTGCCGGAGCCTGGACCCCAGATTGTCTGCCACCCTACTAGCTCTAGACTTTGGGCAAGTTTCAAAACCTGTCTGCACCTTAGTTTTCTCATCCATAGAATAGAGGTTATTATATGACTGACTTAATAGGAGTTTAAAGAAATGTACATGAATTAGTATTTGTAAAGTACCTAACTAGAGCAATGACTGATATGTTGTAAGTGCTTTACAAGTGTTTGTTAAATAAAAATAGTTAAAGGTCCAAAGTAGCTCAGCCTTTGCTATCTAATCACTTTTGTCCCCAGGCCCCAGTGTTTGCTCAGGCCCTGAGGGGTTCTGGAAATAACAAGGGCACACTGGCCTACTTGGGTTTGGGGAATGACCTCGGCTGTGTTTGCAGTTCACTGTGTGGGCGACACCCCCATCTCTGGGCTAGCTCCACCTTGCCCCTGTTTTCCAAAGTTACAATTGTAAGTGTTTCTGGACAATTGTCATCTCCAGCTTAACACGTCACCCTTCTGTTCAAGGAGAATCCAGAGGCCCCTATCCAGAAAGCCCCAATCCCCTGCCACTAACAATAAACAATTCTTCACCTTCTCAATCACAGACTCGGCAACACAAAGCCGTCTTTGTCACACATGCCTCAGAATTCCCGTCCTGTCAGTGTATCTCTGTACAACATGTCTGATCGGTGGTGAAACTTTGACCATCTCTCCCGCCCTTGGATGTCCTCTGCGTCCAGTGGTGGCTGCTCAGTTTAGGCACTGTCATGTTTGGTTCAGTGGCTGCCCCTGCCTCTGATCTGGCCTTTCCCCTCCTGTGTCCTGTGTCTAAACCATCCCGGGTATAGCTTCCAGAATTGCCCTTCCATTGTGCAACTTCAGTACTTCAGTTCTCTATTCATAAATGTTAAGAGCCCTTCGTTATCTACTGAACTAATAATAAAAACAATGATATTCTTTAAATCAGTTGGATACTGACTAGGTACCCCGTGCTAAGCTTTTTATGTGGATTATCTAATTTAGTGCCCGCCAGCGTTCTGGTGTCAGATAGGTTGGATCTGGACACACTCACCCTCCCCACACGCCAACTATGGGACAAGACTTAACCCTGCCTGTCCCTCAGTTTTCTCACCTGGGAAATGGGGTGGTAGGAGCAATACCTACCTGTTGTAAGTTACATGAGTTAATATAGGATAAAGATCTCAGAATAGTACCTGGTACCAGAAAGCAATACAGAAATGTTTGCCAGTATCAGGACTCAGCTGGGAAGCACAGAGGATGTCACTAATTAACTACAAGAGGCTCCACCTCTTCCTCCCAAGGTGGGCCAAGCCCGAGGAGCCTGGGATCTGCCTGGCCCCACCACTCAGGTCTGTGCCCTGGAGAGCAGTACTCACCCCTTGTTGATCAGCTGCCACTGCAAGGGATACATGAAATCAGCTGAGGGCGTGGCCCAGCAGCTGTTTAAAACCACTTTGAACCTGGAAATGAAACCAAGAACATCGCTTTGAGCCAGACATTTGTATGCCTCAAAACATCTGGCGATTAAAAAATCTCTCGGCTAGTCGTCTTTTCTTTGTCTTTAAAAATATAAACATGGAGGAAGTGTACTTACCTAACACTTAACCCTTTGGCTTCTACGCCTGCAAACAGATCTGAACCGATTTCGTGTGTCTCCAGGACAAAGGGGGCTTCTTTCTTAATGGAGAACTTGGCATTCTTTGGAAAGAAATTGACACTAGGCATTATGACCTCTCGGACTGAGCAGCTGGGTCCGACAGGAGCAGATGAATTGGGATGGCATGGGAATGAAGATCAACCCAGAGGGCACAGGTACATGAGACCACAGTGAGAAACCCCCAGGACCAGAGAAACTGCACCTCCTAGGACACTGGTACCATTGTAGAAGGGATGAGGACATCACATGCCTGGATTTGCTGGACACAGTGAGACACATACTGTATGTCTCATCTGTGCCAAAGAGGAACAAGACTTGTCTGATGGAAACAAGAGTGGAGTCCAGGAACTCCGGAGCACTGTGCGTTACTGAATCACCCAAGGGCGCAGGGACCAGACACATGCAACGCTGCTTTGTACTTGTTCCTCTACTGGTTGAGCTGATCCCAACCTGGGCGGGAAAGTTTATGATCTGATTTCCACTATAGTTAACAGGAACAACTCATTGATCACCTACTATGTGCCAGGCACTGCTCTCTCTATTGGGCTAGTCTCCACGGCAGGATGTTTTGTCTACAGAGGTTATTGGGTAACAAAGCACAGATCTGTCTCTGACAGCCTAACGTTCTATCCAGGGAGACCATAGATAATAGGGAAGGAAACTATGTGTGTTAGAATAGAATATAGTATATAATATAGAAAAACTATAGAAAATTCGAGCAGGGTAAGGAGGATTGCGAATGCAAGGAGGGGTAAGCTGAAATTGTAAGTAGAGTAGCTGGGGGGCCTCACTGAGCATGTGACATTTGAACCAGGGTTTGAGGAAGGTAACGGGCGGGGCCCGTGCTTCCAGACCAAGTACTGATACTAAGAAACTTCTGTAGTGAACCAGGCATCCAAGGAAGAGTGTTTCAGCCAAGGCAAAGGCCCTGGGGGTGAATGTATGGCGGGCAGGACAGCAAGGAAGCCAATGTGCCTGAGTAAAGGGGAGATGTGGGGTGGGGGGAGGTAGAAAGTGAGTTTGGGGGCAGCAGATGGATCTAGTCCAAATTGTGGTTTCAACTCTAAGTGCACTAGGGAGTGATGGTCATGACTTGCGTACAGAAGCAGCAGCCTTTGGTCATGGGTCTGGTATGTGTGGTCTTCAAAGATCATTTTCATCAGGCAGTTCTGGGTGAGTTATTAGGAGTAAAGAGCAGTGTTTCTGGTTGACTTACCCAAACGAGGCTGATTCCTCCATTCTTTAATTCCTGGGCTCATTCAACTCTAGTAGTGACCTTTAACTACTCTCCAAGTTTGGCTTCCAGAGACACAGCATCGTGACAGAAGGACAAGGATCCATCCTGGGCTAATCCTAGCTCCCACCACTGTCTTGGCACATGCTATAGGCAAATCAACCTCAATTTCCTTATTTCCAACCTACCCTGCAGAAATCTTTATGATGGTGATTTTGTATAATAGAAGCATAAAGCTTAAGCCAGGACACTAGTTAAAATACTGAGGTTCCTGGACTTGCAGCCTTGCAGAGCTGCAATAGGCAAACAGTGGCAGCAAGGATGTGTAGTTAAAAGAGACTTTAACTCCCTGTGGTTCAAACTCAGGGAATTTGCTGAGAGGCCTAAGAATCATCTTCTAGCAACTCTTACATTATTTCACTAATTGCAAGTCTGGCCACGGTTCCTGGGCTCAAGTCACCTAGAAATCAGATGTTTTTTTCTGATATCTCAGTCTTTTCCACCTAATTTACATGGTTGTAATAATTAAACAAGAATGTTCTTAATCACAAGTGATTGACTAGCTCAATATGCACATTGAAGTGACAGATTAACCGCCGTGTTTGTTTAGTTTTTGTTATTTTTTGAGACTTGTCATACTTCAAGAGACCATTTCCAAATGTGGGGGCTAGGGACCACACTGTAGTCCCCAGTTCGGTTAAAGGGGCTTCTCTCAGCTCCATCACCCAGGGTGCAGACAGCAGACTACTGGGAGAGCAGAACAATGCCTCTGCTCCCAGAGGAAGCTGCTGGATCGTTTCAAAGTGGAGAATAGAATCTACTCTACACTGTTGATGCCATTTCTGAAACCAAACACTTTAAGCGGTCAGTTTCCTCACTTCTCACCCTATAGCTAAGGCAATGCTCAGCACGATATCCCCCCTGCTTTCTTTATACCATGCAAATTAGGGACCTATTTCCAGGTAGCTTCACCCTCCAATAAAAGCAGAGTTTGTTTGGGCATCCCAGGAAACAAACACCACATGAGATACTCATTCGGCGAACCAGAAAGAAGAGCACCTGGAAAATATCCTGCCATCTGGCCAGTCACTTGACCGAAAGATTGAGTCACAACTAGCTGGTGACACAGCGAGGATGGGCACCTCTAGGTTGATGACAGTGCACATGGGCAAAGATCTGGGCGCTGCTTTTGCTCACAAGCTCAAGGTGAGATCACAGTGAAAGAAAACTGCCTGAAGCTAAAGTTACCCTGGAAAATGTTCCTAGAATTTTCTAGAACCTAGAAGATCACCCCTGACTCACAGTTCCCTGCATTGGTCTGACAAGTTCTAGAATATAACATTTCAATGCTGAGCTCTGATTTTTAATAAGGCCACGCAAGTGGACCACACTCAGAGTGACTAGATGATGAATGGACCACCAACAGCGTGAAGAGGCTTAGCTGGGGAAAGACAAGCTCAAGAGAGTCGAAGGACGTGCGGCATCATTACATGGCATTATTCCAGAAGACAGAGCCAAGACCAGTAAGCCAGGATTCAGGATGTCATATACCATACGCTGATCTAAGATGGGAAGGCCCAGCTTGCCTTTGGAAGAGGTAGGGAGAACAGCTCGACAATCTTCCAGGAGGCTTTTGGACTTTGCGTGGAAAGTCAAGATGGGTCACCTCTGCAATTCGTTCTGACCCCGGGGGTCTATGGTTTTGGCCTCTATTGCTTGTATTTGTCCCATCCCAAACATTTTCATTTCTCTCTACCTATGAGGAATGGTCGGTACCACTTCAATGGAATACAAGCAATGTCGCCCCAATACCACACTGATATTGATGTTCAACCCTATAAAGGTAACAATGCTTGCTCTGGAAGCTCTCAGAGTTCCCCCTTTAAATGGGATCAAAGGCTAAAATCATGAGAATGGCTATTTTTACAGGCACTTACCTTGTGCTGGGCACTTCTGGCAAGTGCTTCATAAGGATTATTTCATTTAATCCTCATAACAAACCTATGGGGTAAATGCTGTTATTATCCCTATTTAGCAAATATGTGGGTGGAAGCCCAGAGAGGTTAGTAAACTTGTCCAAGGTGACACAATGGTAGAACCAGGCTTTCAAACCAGTGGTGTGATGCCCAGGCCTATTTTCTTAACCACAGCACTAGGCGATGTCTATAAGCCATCTACGTTCCTTTACTGGATTGGGAGTCAAAATAACTTTCTGCTAAGAAGACCCGTTATAGGTCATTGGTGAGTGGGAGGAGGTGGGAAGAGAAGAAAGAAAGCATGGTGAGTAGAAGTGGTGGTTATGGGGCCCAGTGATTGAAGCTCCCAGAATCCCGAGCAATTAGCAGAGCACTGAATCCATTGTGCAGTCTAGGGCAGAGCTCCGTCACTGGTAATTTGATGGAAATATATGCAGGGAGCAGCTGTTGCTTCAGAAACACCCAAGAATGCCCTCAAAGCGGAAGAAGGGAGGGAAAGAAAAATTCCAACTGCACGGGTCAGGCACAGGAAACAGAGCCCGTGGCGGGAATATTAATTGGCACAAAAAACTTGGTCACAACATCAGAGCCCCCTTTTTGCTGAACCTGTCCATCCTGTAAAGGTCTTGGTGGGTCCCAGGGGAGGTCTTAGCCTCATTTCTAGAACAATTCAAGGAGGCATCCCGTGAGGTCTGTCTATCCAGCCTAGAGGATGGTCTGAGTGATGCTGAGGATATGCCTCTTAATTATTTTTTTCTCTGAAAAGAGAATAGACTCCTTCTAGTTCTAAAATTAAATATTTATGTCTAAAGCTTGGCCCACCATGGCTGATGGCAGATGATGATTTTCGACAATCTTGGTGCCCTTCTGATTCCAACTGTTGTCAGATCTTCAGAGGCTCATATCTTTCATTTCATCTGGTTGAAAGAATAATCATGCACTTCCAGACAGGGACTCAGCCATAAAGACAGCCTACCATTGGGACGTCCTGTGACAGTGCTGTCAATGTGCGAAGCCTCTGTCTCTCCCTGGGCTACCTCCATCAGTTGCTGCAGTAGCTTTGACCACCTGTCCTCACCCTGACTGTCAGTATCGCCCTCCCTGATCACAGGCCTGGGGGCCATTTGGGGCTCCTTTTTTTCAGGACTCAACCGCTCATGGGTGTGGCCAGGGGCACATCTAGGTTTTGTGGGATCTCGAAGCTCATTTACTGTATTTTGCCTTGCATACTGTGCACCCACATTTTTGGCCTAAACTTTCAGGAAAAACCCAAAAAATTTCGTTTTAATTTTTTAATTCAATGATTTACTTATTTATATTTAGATAGTTGTTCTTTTTGTATTATAAGGGATTTTCGCATTTGTTTTTGAGCATGCTATGCGACAGGAAATTTTATGTAACAAATACTTACCAAGTACAAGAACCGATACAAGGTACTTCAGGTAATGCCCATGTATAATGCACATCTTTATCTTTCCTTCAAAAATTTGGGCAAAAAGTGCACATTATACGTGGCAAAATACAGTAATTTGGAGAGCCCTCTCAATTAAGAGAACGAAAATTTTCAATACAAACATTAGACACAAGGCTTTGAAAGGGGCCTGTGCAAGTGGGGGTTATAATGTTTGGCTTCATTCCCTTCTTAGTAAGTCTGCCTCAGGGAACGGGGTCAGGGGACCTGTGACCCGGACTGGGCACCACTCTAACTACCCATGGGGCCTGGGGCAGGTCATTTCCTCCTCCTGGGCCTCAGGTCCTCATCTGTAAAGTGGACCAGGTTATTTTAGTGTCTCTTCTAGATCTCGCCTTGTGAGTTCAGCAGGGTAAATGTCTTCCAGGGACTCAGTAAAGCAAGTTTAAAGAATTCAAGATCAGTGAGGTTCCAGGTAAATGAGTTGTTTCCTTTGGGAAATGAATGGGTCGTACAGGATGGCCTCTAAGGATGTCTTCTCCCTCTACTGCAAAGGTTTCTATTCCTGCCTGAGGTTTCCTCTGGCGTTTGGGGCTAGTGTCACTACTTACAGTACCTCCTCCCTGACAGCTGGAGATTTAAACAACAAAGACTTCCTTGTTATTCACAACTGCCAAGATTTGGAAGCAGCCCAAGTGTCCATCAGTTGATGAATGGGTAAATAGCTGTGGTACATTTACACAATGGAATACTACTCAGCTGTTAAAAAAAAGATGAAAAGTTTACCTTTTGCAACAGCGTGGATGGACCTGGAGAGAATATGCTAAGTGAAATAAGCCAGTCAGAGAAAGACAAGTAGCATATAATTTCACTCATATGTGGAATCTAATGAACACAGATGTAACGAACGAACTGAACAAATAAGCAAAACAGAGACAGATTCATAGATAGAGAGCAGGCGGACAGCTCTAGGGAGGGGAGGGCAGGGAGGGTGGAGGAATTCAGCAAAAAAAAAAAAAAAAAAAAAAAAGAGGAGAAAGAACTCCTGAACATGGACAACAAGATGGTGATTGTGGGGGTGAGGGGGTGGGTAGAAGTGGATGAGGGTATAGCAGGGATAAATGGGGATGGAGAAAACTAAAATTAAGCAAAAAGGAGCTAACACGGAAAACTTTGTAGGAAGATAATAATAATAATAATTTTAAAAAGCCCCCGTCTAAACAGGAGGGCATCTGGGCTGCGTATTTAGTTTCTCTGGGGCACTTTATTTTGAGAGAGACAAAAATGTGCCTTTAACTTCAACGGCAACAGAGGCAGTGCACCCAAATCAGACGACGAGGAAGCCCACTAAGTGGAGGGTTTCAGAGACCAAAAGTCTAGGGAGCGAGGCCAACCCCAGCCTCTCTCCTTAGCCCTGTCTCAGGCAGGAAGCTCACTACTCTGTGCAAATGTTTTAACACAATCTATGTCCTATAGATATACATCTCTAGACTGAGCTATAGTGGACACTAATCTTGATTAATTAGGAGTTAAACATTGTCTGCCTTACAACCTATCGGCCCTCGGCAACTCACAGGATTTCTCTTGCCTGAGTTTTCTCATCTATAAAATGGGAAGGTTGATCTCTTTTCTCTGCAAGACCTTTCAGCTCTTCTGTCCAGTCTATGAGTCTGCCTTTCTGCTGCATTTGGTGTTTAAAGAGGGTTAAAGCTAGGCCAAAACTTCCATCTCAGCCTGAATCCAAGAACGGAGCTCTGCGTAGAGCTAGGGGAAGAGCAAAGCCCGAGGAAGGAGCCCAATCACCTCTTGGCGAGGTCACAGGGCAGTGATGGGGACCTGGAGGCCACTTACAGTGTAGAAGTTGAGAGACAATTGGCTTTCAAATGTGCCCATGCTCCCATTCTTCACGTGAACAGTGGCCACTCTGAAAAGGGGAGAGAATTTTGCATAAGGACTGAAACATGCCTGATTGACAGGGACTGCAGAACACACACAAGGCAGCCAGCCCTCCACTCTCCGAGCAACTTACCTCTGGTCAAAAGCAGCCTGGTTCACCAAGTAGGTGGAGTGGTAGGTGCAGGAGAAGGAGTAGTTCACAGGCTGGTTCTTCACGATCACCGTGCTGTCATTGGAAACAATGTGGCTGTAGAAGTGGTAGATGGGGGGCTTGTACTGGGGAAAGGAAGAAGGCAGTTAGGGAGGATCTGTACCCCCATGATGAGAAGGAAGATTCTGGGAAAAGTAATTCAAGATAGCTCAGAAAGAAAGCCCTGTGCGGAGCTATGAGCATCTACCGTTGAGAGTGGCATCCACTTCTTCTTTGGCCTGGGTGGGCTGATCATTTTTATAAAGAGCTCTCAAGCCTGTCCAGCTACGATTGTTTAAAATAATCTTAGTCGAATGTCATATGCCTAAAAGAAATCTGCGTACCGGCTGGGCTTCTGAACAAGCAGAACCACCACAGCAGTCTTTACTTCCCGACATTGACTTTTTACCCATTTCCCTGCCCAGGTCATCTTACAAGAATACTTTCACCCGTTTAGGGTGATGTCTAGCAATCTCCCATTTCTAGAACATTACTGTCTAGTTCTTTGCTCTATTCTTCTTAGGATCACAAGCACCATTTCTGAGACTCTTGCCTCCGACTTGAACACTGAAATCATGGAGTATTAGAGTCGGCAGGAGTCTTGAATCTCCACTTAAGAAACTATCTAAGGCCATACAGGCAATTTCCAGTTCTCTTTACCAGGATACTCAGAGACCGGATGTTTTTATCAGTCATGCCCACGACTCTTCCCACTTAGTCACTGAATCTCTGCGTGGTCTTGAGGAAGAGGAGGTGGCCCCCATTTTCTGAGACCTAATTTCTATACGCTCTTCTGTAGTCAAGGTGGTAGGTATGCTGGACGTCCGCGGGAGAAGAGCCCGCCTTCCTGACTCTGACTACATCCCTATTGGATCTGTGGCCCCTAACTGGTGACTTTATTGGGAGGTCCCAGATTTCTCCCCTGTCACGTGGGATATTGGCAAAAGGTTGTCTTCGGTTTCTCTTAATTCTGATAACCTTTCCTGGGTATTTCATAACCTATTCTGAATTGTGTTGTACTTTGGTTACTCCTTTAAAATCCCCTTCAAAATGCAGTTTATCACCACTTCAGAGTCTCTGGCAGAGGATGTCCTGCCCATGCGCCCCAGGGAGGGTAGCAGCCTGTGAGCACATGCTCAGAACTCAAAGCAGAGATGGGAAAGCTATGTTGTTCTACTCACAGAAGGTGGCCTACCTGGCTCTGGCAACAAATTAAGAGAATAAAATTCAGAGAGTCACTTAAACTAGGCAGAAAAGAAGAATTTAAATAACACTAACATCCGGAGAAATAAGATTGACTCTTAAAAGGCAATTGATGAATTCTAAATCCTTTTAAGGCTAGACAGCAGATGTCATAATCTTGGGCCCAGTCGTCTCATCTTAGCAAGTCCTCATTGTGTGGTCTGAACTTACCTCGGATTGGGTTCCACAATAGGACTTGTTTTTAGGTGACAAATCTGGGATTACAAACTGGTAGTAACCTCCTTCATGGACCCCATTGTAACACACCCCGCCGAGGGCCAGCTGATGTACTTCCCATCCATAGGGACACTCGGGGATTTTGGTGATGATGGTTTTGGGATAACAAAACACAAGGATGACATCTGGAAAAAGGACACACATGGATGGAAATCAGACATGGTGGTCATATTAACCTACATAAATAGCAGACGGTTCTAGCCACCCCTGAACATGCAAAACACTTGGTTAAAAACCACTTTTCCTGCTATTCTTTAGGGACTGTGATAAAAGTTTTCCCCAAACCTCAGTCACTGAAATTCCACTTTTATAGTTTTTGTCACAGCTGTGTCATATCCGTACTATACTTAGTAAGTGTGCAAAATTGGTCCACTTTTACATTTTCATCTATTTCAAGGAATATATCTGTGAAACCAGATTGGATTGATTGGAGATATATATACATCATGTATATAAGAAATTTTAAACACCCATGAAAATAAGCACATAACTAAAAAAGTCCATTTATTTTTAAAAAATGTCTATTCATGTGAAACAGTGATTCATGGCACAGGACAGAGATTCAACAGCCAAATAGAAAATAGAAAAAAAATGGAGATTTTATCTCTCTCTATTTATCCATCTATCTAGCATTCTCTAATTTTATCCAGTACATTTTTACTTCCTGTGGGAAAATTCTGATTGGCACGGGGGCGCTTAAAGGCTTCTAGATGGCTATGTTACTACATTTTCATAACACTATCTGCACGGAGCTCTGAGTTTTGCAGAGGGAAGTTCCAGGAAAACGGACGAGCGCCAGGGCGTACCTGCTTTATTTGGAGTGCATGATTTCGCCGAGGCTCCCGCAAAGACGGCCAGCAGGACAAAGGCCCTCATCACCATCGCTCCTCAGAGCCTGGCCTTTGCCAGGCGGCCAAAGCAAGCTGGCCAGGTGTTCACGGTCCTGCCCGGGCCCGAGCCTCGATCATTCTAGGTCAGAAACACAAATGAGAAATTAGAATCGAGGGTGAAAACGAAGCAGCACACACGGTGTCGGGGAGAGTTTTCAAGGGAGATCTGTAATGCCATCCGCCCCCTCTTTCTAATGGTTCCTGGGCCGCGCTGAGAGGCAAAAAGCAGGACTCATACCACTGGGGGTGTCAATAGCACATGGAGTCGCTCACGTTCCCGACTGTTTCATTCTCCCCGGACTGTGGATGCTGACTCCCGGATGCTGCCCAACTCTCCAGCCCCAGCCCTAACTCGACTTTATATAGGCTGCAGGTGTAAAAGAAACCAGCTCCAGATAAGTCACAATGAACACGCATTATCCACTGCGGGGGGAATAAAGGGGACCTTGCACAATAATCCGATGGGAAGCTCAGTTACGGCCACTTGAGTCTAATTTCTTTTACTTCACAGGGTTGGAAAAACTTTTTTTTTAACCACTTCCACCAGGGTTGAAATAAAAAGTTGAATTTTTTCTCCCTTGTACAAGAAAATAACTGATTGGAAGCAACCTAATTTCTGCACAGTTCCAGGTGACGATTTTCTTTATGTCTGGCTTTCTTTGCTTTGTTTTTTGTTTTTATAAGTACGCTATCTAAACTTTGAAGTTAAGAAGACTCAAGTTCAGCAGTGTTATACCTGACAGACAAACAAAAAAAAGCTGTTTGTATGCATGCAAAAGTTTTCTCTTCTAGTATTTTTTAATAAACTCTTAAGTTCTAGAGTTTCATCCTAAAGTTCCTCCGGAACTTCATCCTGAAATAAAACTTTTGATTGTCAGCCTCTAGGTTTCTAAAGTTTTGTTAGACCCCAGAGCAATGACGTTGAAAGAAGGAACTTCGAAAGGCGACCCCAAGATCAACCGTTAGTCACCAAACATGATCCCACCAAAAAGCAACGGATACAGTGTTGCTCCTGGGAACTTTCCAAATATAGTGCCTGGGAGCTTTTAGCACCCAGAAATTTAAAAACCAAAAATCAAGGCTTGTTCCTAATTTTTGTTTTTAGAGGAAATATTTGTTTTTTAATCCACCAGCTGAGTGTATTGTACAGAAGCCACTATTTTCAGCCTTTTGAGAGACAGCTGTAAAAAGTGTAGAAAGCGCCCTGCCTTGCAGGGCTTTATAATGTAGCCAAGAAACAAGACTCTCTATACACAATGACTCAGAGTTAAAAGACTGGATTAGTCATTGTTTTGCTACTTGTATCTCCTTTATTTTAGGATACGCATCCTTCCCTCCAAGCCCACGTAATTTAATGCCTCAGAAACATTGGGATGTGCCTTATAAGCAATATGCATAAGGAATAACATAGAGTTTCCTTCTTTCCTCAAAGCCTATGTTTAAACTGATGGTACGTCTTACCATCACGGTGCCTGAGGATTGAGGAAACAGCCACACGGCAAGCTACGAAGACTATTTGTGACTCAGTTTCCTTCCCTGTAAATGGAGGCTACAGAACATTTATGAGAGGCTCCCCAAAACTGTAAAGTACTGGATAAATAAATAGATTACATGAACAGACAACCAATAATTTCTATCAATATGTATTTGTGAGTTGCCTTTCTTTTCCCCAAAGTACAACAAAATGTCCATTGTAGATTTATGTAACATGAGATATATCTGTATAGTCTAACACACATACAGTTAACATATTTTATGGATAAAGGCTGAACAGGCTGTAGAAGAGAGGAGGAGGGAACATGTTATTTTGTTGCCTAGGATTGAATTTAGTGTGACCTACAAATACAAGAAGTTTATACTGGTCTCTATAGTTCTTTACCGTCTTTACTTACGGAGCAGAAAAGTATGTGTAGATCCTCTAAGTGTCTCTTCTCTAGGGCTTGGCACTAACTCGGAACTTCTTCCTCCTTCCATTTTTAAAAACATTTATTGAGCCCCTAGAATATACTGGGCACTGGACTAGGTTCTGGAAGGACAGGCAAGTTAGTGGCCCTAGGGACTAGTTGGGTGGGCAGGGGATGTACAGAGTGATGGAAGGTGTATGCTGACAACATGGGATGGAGAGGAGGGAAAAAGAGGGTCAACGTGATTGACAGAGGACGTAACAAGGAAGCTACTTCACAGCAGCCTAACACGGCCTAGTTGCTGATTCAACATAAATGATTATTCATTACTGATAATTCAATATTGCTCTTCTATGTATGTTGGGATATTGTTTCTATTTGAAGGTTCTTTTCCCGCATCTTCAGCATGTCCTTTCCCACCAGCCTTGGCCTGGGCAGGTCAACAGAGCCAGCTTGTCTCTGGCCTGGACTGGCAGGATTCATTCATGAAAAGGGTTGCAGTGAAAATAAAGGCTTTCCAGTCTCCCGGTGGAAATGTCTGATGGGTTCTTGCAAGATGCTATGAGGTAGTTTAGGGTCAGACTGGGCAGACAGACCGTGTAGTCGACTTGGGATCAAAAGCCCAGCTCTACCACTTGCTATCTGGGTGTGCTTGGGCAAGTTATTGAGACTCTCTGAGTCCTAATTTTCTCCTCTCCTGAAAGGATACAATAATATCTATAATATAGTGTTACTCAGAATATTAAATATACAGTAGTAGACCCTTATCTGCTGGGGATATGTTCCCAGATCCTCAGTAAATGCCCCAAACATGATTAGTACTGAGCACTATACAGTATATACTATATTTTTTTTTCTTATACTTTTCATACCTTTCCACTTAAAGCAAGCACTTTTACAGTTTATCTTTGGCATACCCAAATTGCCAGCATTACTATTCCTATACTTTGGGGCTATTGCTAAGTAAAATAAGAGTGACTTGAACACAGGCACTGTAATATGATGACAGTCCGTCTGATAACCTGTACAGCTATAAGTGAAACTGACTATCAGGAGAGTAGTGTGTACCGTGTGGACATGCTGGACAGAGGGATGATGCGCATCAATGGCGGGATGGAGTGGGACTGCATAAGATTTTATCACACTACTCAGAACGGTATGAAATTTCACATTTATGAGTTATTTCTGGAGTTTTCCATGTAATCTTTTCGTAATGTGGCTGACTGTGGGTGACCGAAACCTTGGAAAGTGAAACCGTGAATAAGGGGAGCCCTACTATAAATCGGTTCGCATAGACATGGCTTATTTTCCTCTACAGGGGCAGGGCATCAGGGAAGAGTTTCATTTTATGCTTAATTCTGCTTGGGAAATCCAAAGAGGGGAGCCTATTAGGAATGGGTCACTGTTAGATAGTGAGATACATTATTGTCATCAGTGCTGAGTTATGTCATATGTAACTAAGAGCACAGGTTCTGGAATTAAAAGAAGCCATGGCTCTGTCACATTTCCAATTATGTGATCTTGAGCAAGTAACTTGACCTTTCCAAGCCTTTAGTTTGCAAATCTATAAAATAGGCTTCCTATCTCCTATGCTGTTGTGAGAACCTAATGAAATAATATGTGCAAATTACTTAACACAGAAGTGCTTAATACAGGTGCTTCAAGTTTATTCGATTGAGGTTGGTATCCTTGGGCTGGACATGTCAGCAGTGTTCCCGTATGAACTCTGGGTATTTTCTAATGAGAATATTTCTCTCTTTAGAAGCCCACCGTAACAAAGAACAGGTGCTTTTGATTTCTAGAGAAGCCTGATAATGATAAAATCTCGCCTACAATTTCTTGGAGGGGGGACCCAGCTAACAATCAGGTACATGATACTCCTTTCAAGGGCAAGTTGAATGAAGTTGGGAAGCAGAGTCAACTTTTGTGGCAGGTCGGTTTCTAGATGTTGCATTTGCATAAGAATCAGAATGGGACAAAATGTACTTGGGCCAAACAGTATTTGATACTTGCTGTGATAAAAGGTAGGAGGCTCCTACTTTTTCCTGGTAATTACCCACCATCTCACTGCCTGACCCCATCTCCTCTCCGCTTTCCAACACTCTTCCCCCTTCCTGAGATGAAGATGAAGCCGAGGGGTGCCACTGGGAGAGATCCAAAAGCAACACCTCCCCCAGAGGCCCACTGCTATTTCTCCATAAGACACAGAAATAAAACTGATGGGAAGGTTTTCACAGGATCTTGAAAGAGTCCCATAAAAAGGGTTTCACGGCAGACTCATCTGAAAGCTGAGCTTGTCTCTCCTGTATCTTTCTTTTGCGAATTGCCAGGCAATAGAAGCTACCTGTTCTATTGGAAGGTCTTGTATAATTTGTGAAAGCTGGCCCAGACACAAAAAGATTGTCATTTGCAAAATTCTGATCAACACTTTCTTCTATTGCTCAGAAATCACATAGGTAGTGAGTCATGATGACAAACAGACCAGTAAACTGTTACTGAGTGAACAAATGGTACTTTCAAAATAAAGCTAATAAGCGTGCATTAAAGTTTAAAAGGCTGCTCTATGAACTTATTTTTTGAAGCGCATTGTTTTGAGTTCATTAAATGTTGGCTTTGTTAAATGGACTTCATTGTTTCCTCTAAGCCCTGAATCAATCAAGCCTTCTTCTACTTTGTGGGAGAGTCTGTTTGCCAATTTGCAAATGAGTGGGTGTTCCCATGCAGGCTTCAATGGTTTATTCCTCCGGGAATTAACATTTCTCCAGAGAAAGCAGTGTTCCCCTCGTAGAAAATACACTTTCTAAATGAGAACTGAGAAGTGAGAAAGACCCTCTGCGGACAGTGCATCAGAAGTTTAGAGCGAGATCTGCTTTACCCATTTCTTTCCAGACCTTGCAGCCACCAATTTCAGAGAACCAGATTGCCGTGGGCAGACCAACTGGCCTTTCCAGATCTTCAAGTCTTATCTGGCTAATCTCAAAGCAGGGGATAAAGCCTTGCCCTCTTTTTATAAAGAGTAGGATCCATCATCCCCTCTCTTGTCTGTCTCCCCGTTACCCTCCTCACTTCCAATCATAACACTGGCAGAAAAAACAGCTCCTCCTCATATCCAGATTGGGGATCTCATTGCTGGTCTAAAATATTCAAAGTGAACAATTTGTTCATTCTTGAAACTTCCCAGAGTGTCATTCATTTACTCATTCATTGGTTCACCAAATATTTAATGAGTGTTATGTACTGGGTAGTAATCAAATACATGTATATGATATATGATATCATATATAATATACGGGGTAGTACAGAAGGCTTGCTTCAGTGTGGCTGGTAGGGTAATAATATGGGTGTAATAATTTATAGTTTTAATTTGAACATTTCACCTAAAGTGTCACATGGTGTGCTTGTGATATCGTTATGTTGCAGAATTACATGTGTATGATTTTGTAATAAAAAATTTGGTAATAAATAAGGAGCATTATTTGTGCTGGACTCTAGATATCATTTACTTAAGGTAAATGTAAGGGTATTGAGGAAGGACACAAATAAGCTTTAAAGATAAAAAATAATGCGGTGGAGAAAAGACATCGAATTTTGACAGTCCTGGGCAAGGAAATCTCTTTGAGGAGACTAAAGATGGGGCTTGAAGGGTAGGGAGTTGAGGTTGGTGCTGATGGAATATGTGCATGTGTGCACACATGCTTGTGTGAGTATGTTTGTAGGAGCAGAATGGTTTAGGTGGGGGGCGTGGCAGTTAAGGAGGCTCTGATATCAGACGGAGATGATATATTCACCAACCCTCACACACTCTTCTTAAAGCTCTTTTCCCAGACACCCCAGCAAGTTTTCCTGTTTGACTTTCTGTTTGATTTCCATGCCATGAGAACTTCCATCCTTGCTGGATAATGCCATTCTAGGCTTCCTTCCTCTGTTTGGCAAATTGGTGCTTCTTTGGTTATAGATTTATAAGTAAAATCAGAGTAATTGTCTCTTGCATTTATAGAAACTAGAACTAAGTCACAGACTTAACCCCTAGGACCCAGGTTTGTTGTGGTTGACTGGTTTTTCTTTCCAGGGCGTCAAGGGAAGCCATGATCTCGCCCGCGGAGGCACTGTGGCTTCTTCCTCACTCCCAGTCAAAGCCTGATGCCTTTGTAATTATGCCAGAGATGGAGTAAGTTTCATTTTCCATGTCTGTGACAGTTTACTGTAAAGGTACTAGCCAGCCCAGTTCTCAAATAACAAGAGATAGGTAGAAGAAAGAAGCCCTAGAAGAAAAGATCTTCTGCAATTATCTTTAATGCCACCACTAGATGACTGTGCAACTGTAAGCATTCTTCACGTTGTTCTCAAATGTTTGTATGCTCTTGATGGAGACCAGGCACATCAGATACATGTCACACATACTGCCACTTCCTCCTTCTGCATCCATGCCAGACATCACTAAGAAACTTTTCCCGTTTGACCTCAAACAAGACCACAGAAGCATTCTCAACACTGTACTCCAGACACTATTAATCAGTTGGAATTAGCATATGAATTGAAAGCCATGTTATCTGTGATGTAAGCAGCTACACTGCTTCTAGGACAGGATTCTGGTGCAATTCTACGCAGCATTTATCATAGGGTGACTTCACTTTTTTGCATGTAGCCTCCTTCATTGGACTGAAAACTCTGTTAAGACAAGGCTTACATCTCGGAGTTTGCTTGGCATTAAGTTCCTAGCTCACAACACAGTACCTAGCACGTAGCTGATTTAGAAAATATTTATCGAATGAACGAATGACACAAAGTTGTTATTTGGAAGAAACTAAAGAACATTTCAAACCGCAGTGCAACTGCCCTTAAGCACCAGCCTCTGATGAAAGGTATTGTTCTGTATTTCTTGGTGAAGTCAATTTGATTTTGGCCAGTTAGCATATAGAGACCTGGTCAGACTCCTTTTCAAGCCCCGAAGAATATGTTTTTCTGATTTTCCTTCATCCAGATCTTTGCAGTCAAAACTAGTTCTCACTACTAGTTGTAACTACTGCATCTCCTGTAGGCACCATTGTTGAAGTGTTTCTGAAGAGAAGACCGTTGCCCTATTGCATCAAAGGGGCATCTGTATCACTGCAGTGTATGTACCTGCCAATGTTTCCCCTTTGCTCTAAGAACGAAATCGTGTCCTGGGGTCAGGAGAGAAAGTGTTTTCAAAATCTGGCAGTTCCCATTAGCATTCCATCTGCAAAATGCATGCTTGACATTGTGAACAAATGAGTTTTAAATGATCTCATGTGCCAAATTCTAAGTAGTGAGATTTTTCTGTTTTCCCCGACCCTGCAGATGTGGGTCGCATTTGTTTAATAAACTGGCAGTGATGCGTGACAGCTTTCAGTCTACTTCACATATCAATGAATACATTTTGCATTTCTGAACCTAGAGAATTACAATGTCTGTGTTAAACATTTTGGGAAAGTTGAGAACTTGGGAAGTTACAGAAGTAGTTTCTACTATTCATGTATTATAGGCACCCCAACTGTTTTTGAAGACTTAAAAGGCAAGAATGTTGATTAAAGAAGTTATATATCATGGCAGAATTTCCATCATGTCATATAATTTATTATTTGGTAGAAGGAAATTAGAGCAGTAAGTTATGTTGCAATTTTTCTTTACATGGTATGATTAAAAAACAAAACCCTTTTGTTAAATTGATCAACGTTTTTATTTCTGCAATAAAGCTCTTTGCTTGTATAGCTAGAGGAAAATGGTAATTAAAATAGATTGAACAACAGCTGTAAAGAGCAAGAAAAATGCTGTAGCAATATACATGCATAATTACAGTCTCATTTACCAGCCATTTTCTTAAAGCCACAACCCCAGGGCTATGTGATGAACCCAAGAGGAAAAGCATCAAAAATAAGCTGCAGGTTCTTCCTTTCTTGGGTCAGAGCTTCTGGGAGTAGATACTAGGTGATTTCAGAAGGTTGAAGCTGGTTGAAGACCACTGCATGGCAGTCAGATACCATTGGACATCGCTAGTAGAAGACATGAGCCATGAAGAAATACTGGGTAAGAGCCTACAGACAATGGATGTGTATACTGGATGATGGGGGACTTCTTATATTGATAAATAAATGGAGGCTCCGTTATCTAGACAATTCATAGTCATTCTTTAAAGACAAGCTCAAAGCTACTGCTCTGTGAAACTGTCTCCAAATGCCCCTACCTCTGGAGACTTGGAACTTCTGTTGCCTGCCCGTGCACATGGCATCTAGTTTGTGCTGCTGTGTGTATGTCTTGTCTTCTTAAATTAGAACTTGTGGTTTAGTTCTAATTTAATTTCCTCATAATACCAAAAACAAAAAAATCACAAGTCATTTATTTCCTCATAATACAAAAAAAAAAAATCACAAGTCATTTATTGAGGAATTTTGCTATCAGGTCTCTGCCAGAATAGATAGATATAAAGCCCCAGATCTTAGTGGTTTAGTATGATAGACATTCATTTCTCACACATTTGAAGCGTCTAACAGGTACTCCCAGTTGGTAAGCGATCTTCTCATGATGATCCAGTGAGTTGAGCTTCTTGCACCTCCTGTCTGTGTTCTCCTCTCAGCCCTAACAGGTCTCCATATGCGCCATCAGATGGATAAAGCGTAGGGATGGGTCTGAAAAGGACAGGGCGAGAAGTGGAACCATCATTTCTACTCACAGTTCATTGGCTAGAACTCAGTCATGTGGCGACACTAAACATCAGCTGCCTGCCCAGAGAGTTGAAAAAATGGGTTTTGGTGAACCGATAGCAGTCATATATAGCTACATTTTGCAAGATTGTGTCTGTCTACCTACCTACCTACCCAGGGGACTGTGGGGTTACTATTTTTATATTACAAGTTGGAAAACTGAAATTTGGGAAGCGTAAGTCACTTGGTTTTATGGTTTTAAAGCCACCACACTATATTTTCTTATTAACCTCCTTTCTTACATTATTCTATTGTTTTGTATTTCCCTGTCACCATCCTTATTCAGGACTCACAACTAAACTGTTGTAAGAGCCTCAAGCTATGTTTCTTGAGGTCTGTCAACCAGGCAAATTATTGACAGATGCTGGCTGACTCTTCCCAAAACACAACTCTAACCTTATCGATTCACAACCTGAGCATCTTTAACAAAGGCTTAGTAAATATTTGTCGACTGACTCCCTAATACATAAAAAGCAAAGATCTTGGCCTGGGTTCAAGGCCTGAGATTAGACAATTATGTGGAAACAACCTGAGAGTGTACAGTGGGTCCAAGAATGTCCTAACATTGCATGTGTAAGCCTTAGGGAAGGTTGTGCACAGAGGCACTGATTTTGGATTGTTAAAGAATGACTTCTTTTTTGATAGAATTCTAGAAAGTATTAGGTATCTTGCTCCCTGAAAATCTTTAGCTTAGCCACACAGGCCTCTGTCTTTGGTGGAGAGAGAGAGAGGGAGAGGGGGAGAGAGAGAGAGAGAGAGAGAGAGAGAGAGGAGGGGACCAGGGGAGGAAGGGAGAGAAAAAACTGCCTTGGGACATGCCACACTGTCCTTGAATCCTCTCCTTTGATTCCACATACTTAGTGAATACCAATACCAGCCTCTTCACTGATTATGGGTAGGAAAAGTGTGAGAAGAGGTTCCTGAGCCTGTGAAGGGGCTCTGTTTAATCTATAACTAGTTTATGCACAGGTTATCTGTAAGGAAGGGATTTAAAGCAGCAACCTAGTTGGAAAATAGGATGTTGGAGTGATTAAGTGGAACGTACATAAGATTGAAAAAAAATCTCCATTGTTCATTTAGTAGATGGAAATGGTGAGTTATAGATAAGCTGTGGTCCCCCAGGCCTTTCTAGTATTTTGCACTACAGTGCAGGAAATACTTTTTGCAGTGCTGAGACTCACCTTGTACTCCCACTTCTGCTTCCTTTGGGAGCGTTGCCAGGCTCTGCCTGTCAATCCCATCTGCATTAGAAGTGCCCACTGGTGGCCACCTCCTGGACCCCGGTCCAACAGGAATGCAGATGTTGTGGTGGTTTCTTTAATGATAGCTGGCTGTGTGGGTAAAAACATCAAACAGATAGCAGAGGGGCTCATTCTCCCTTTTCTGTGCTCTGCTGAGATCTCAAGAGCAGGCCCTGCAGAGATCATGGGAACAGGGGTCCGTGGAAAGGCAACATGTCTCTGAGTGGCCAGGTGAACCCAGGCAGGCAAGCCTCTGGCCTCAGGCAGGCTCTATGGCTGGCAGAGATTACGGTGATTGGACAAAAGCAGATAATCTTGGCATAATGTTGCAACTTCCTGCCCTCATGCCCTGAGCAGACATTCTGACTGCTCTACTGTCTGCTGAGTCCCTCTCTAGACTACTAGTCAACCTCAAGAGAGCTCTTTTGCCAAGCCAGCTATCTAAATGGTTGCCGACCAGCTTATAGATGGACCAACCCCAGATTAGACCAGCAGATGGTCTAATCTGCTGAGATTGTTACCAAATGTGGACCCATTTGTGGGGGGGAGGGGGGCTCAAATACTGTTAGCGAAACAACGCCCCACCTTCCCCGGGGTCCTTCTGTTCTAGGTTCTTTGCCCGCCACCCTTGGAAATTATGGCTCTCAATGCCAGAGTTTGGTGAAAAGGAAAGGAACTGTTTATTCAAAAGATACACAGGTTTTTGAATACTGGCTAAATGTCACCGTTAAATCTCACAATCCCTTAAAACACCCACCAACACACACAGTCCTGCTTTCCCCCTGCTGTGCCCAGGCGGGCCAGGCAGGGGCACCGTCCTTCAGGAGGAAAAGAACAGAAGTCCCGAGCCCGGCGAGGCAGGCCACTCGCTGTTCCCAGCACCTTCGGCTGTGTCTCCACGATCTCCAGTTCCTAATCCAAACCCACGTGGCACCTTCTCACGGCCCACTGGCAAGAGTCCTTTCTCCCCTTTCCTGCCCACATGGTCTTCACACTGTTCCCCCGTGGCGTGGGGAGAACCATCTCTCAGCTCTCCTGCACAGGCACCCTGTAACTGGGGGGGGCTTCTTCCCAGTTACCTCCTGGGTTTAAATTTTCTAAGCCTTCCTGGTTAGCGTTGTTGATATGCGAAATAACCATCTTTGCATGTTAGGTCTTAAGCTATCTTGGTGTTACGGACATGCAAAATGACTCAATGGCTTTGCTCTGTGGCAAGTCTGAAGCTGACCTGCTATTGACACACAAAGTAACTCCAAAAGGCCCTGCTCCACGTGTCCCTGCCCTGTGGTGGCGCGCCTTGGGGTGGGGGAGGAAGAATGTCCTATATTTTTCTTGGACCCTCCACATTCTGGATGATGTTACAGACCCCTCTTTAGGTGAAGTTCAAGATGGATACAAGATAGATCACGTATAAGAAAATATTGGCTTCCCTTTCCTTCAGATACAACTTGGTTTATCTTACATGTCAATGGGTCTTTTATGTATGCCTGATTTATGACATCATGCATTAATCTTTTGGAAAATATTGGTATATTGAGTTATGCAGACTTTCCAAATGTTGACACATTTTAAGTATAAAAAAATTTCATTCTTTAAAATCACCAATATCTCATTAGAAAATTCAATGAATATTGAGAAGTATGATGTAATTGTTTCAGCAACGATGGGGAGGGGCATGGTGGTGGAAAGGCTTGTGCGATGGTTAGGAGCAGAGACGTAAATGTGAGAGACCAGCTGTGTGTCTATCGGTAAGATACTTAACCTCTCTTTTGCCTACTTTCTTTATTTGGAAAAAAAGTGGTAATGCCAGCATCTGCCATCAAGGGTTATTATAAAGACTGAATGAGGTAAGGCAGATTAAGTACTTGGCACCTAGGAGTGCTCAGTAAATGGTAGCTTTTGCTATTATCTCACCACTTTTTCTCAAAGTCCTGTAGGAGGATAGTTTTATCTGGCTTCTTCTTCTACGGGGTTCAGTTCCCTTCATTTCTGGGCCCTTAGCACCTCTACTGGATGCACTGAGGGCTCTCCTGTATGGAGCGCTGGGGCCCCACCTTTTCACCTTGCCAGCACAGTTGCCCTCAAGAGCCTGGGTGCTCTTGAAGGGTCCCAAGGTGCTCTGGCCCCCAGTGCAGTCTTTCTGACTCTAACTCTGCATTTACAGCACATGTTTAGGGACCATTTATCCACCAACTCTGTTTTATTAGCTTGTGTCTCCTCATGTGTTGGGAAATCAGATCACAGCAGAAGAACATGCAGGATCTAAGTTTGCAGGAGAAATTTAGGTCAATCCTCTACCACCTTTCACCTGCACTATTGAGACATAGATAAGATACCTTTCTGGTTTTGTTCCCACTCGCTTTTATCTTCATAGGCTGTCTTTACAGAGCCAATTGATTTAGTGATTTTGTGGTCACTGAATATTTCCCCAGCTCATTAACAATTTACAGTCAAAGGGCTTTATCTGGCAGTGGCCCAGTGAGCCATTAGGTTGGTCCAAATGGTACTATTGATATTCTTGGATGACCCAGAATTGTGCTCATGTATGCACAGCTGTGAGGTCTTTTATGGAAGAATATAGTGCAATGATCTTTTTTGCTTTTGAAAGAAAAACCAAAAAAGAGTAGCCTAGTAATTTGAATTTGAGCAAGTTAGGAGATGCACGATGATGCCTGCAATTTTTTTTTCAAGTTTTGGAAACTCCGGAGAGTTCTGTGATTTTGTGCCCTGACTTTTATCCCTACAACCTTTACTTTACCTTTGACCATTTACATCATTTTAGATTCTGGTTTGAAACCAACTCTGTCCTCTTACAGTGGGATTAAAAAGCTATGGAAATCAATCACATCCAGTAGACTTAAAATATGGTTAAAATTGGTAAGAACACCTTTCGCAGCTCTAGGTGCACTTCAAGACAACCAGGGCACAATGTCCTCTCTCCTTGGAGAGACAGAGGGCTTGGGCTTGGAAAGGACTTATATGAGCTCCTCCTCCCACTCAGTTCTGTTTCTGCCCTTAAGTGATTGTGCAACCTTGGGCAAATAAATGGCTCCACGTCTCTGGACTATTCATTTCCACCGAGCTCCTTTATGAGGTTGTGAGGAGGACCAGAGGAGAGGCATAAAGGTAGAAGTTGTATATCAAAGTATATAATTACATATAAGATATTATGTAAAATCTATCTATTATCTATCTCTGACATCTCTTGCTACTAAATGAGAGGCGGATAGGGGAAGATGGTGAAAGCATTTTCAAAACTACAGTCACACAGTCATGCAAGGCACTACTAGAGATCACCATTTCTCATCGTGAAGCTGGCCTTGTGGCCGCCGGTATTTTTATCTTGAGGAGAGGCTGCTAATTTGACTGTTGTACTGACTGTAATTTATTCGATGTGCAAGTGGAAATGGGCCTTGAGTGGTGATTGAGCTGTTGCTTGTATGGCTGGTGTTAGGATAAGATATTTCCTTAGGCTCATCTTCTTTCGACTTTTTCCTTTCATGTTTCTTGCCTTCATCCCCCACCGCTGCCTTTAAATTAGTTCTTTTTTAAAAAATTTTTACTTATTTACTTTTAGAGAGAGGGGACGAGAGGGAGAAAGAGAGGGAGAGAAACATCAATGTGTAAGAGATTGGTTGCCTCTCATACGCCCCCTGCTGGGGACCTGGCCTGCAACCCAGGCAAGTGCCCTGACTGGGAATCAAAGCAGTGACCTTTCGGTTTGCAGGCTGGTGCTCAATCCACTGAGCCACACCAGCCAGGGCAAAATTAGTTCTTATTATAGAAGTAATGTTGGCTTATTGCAGAATATCTAGAAAGTTTATAAAATCTTAAACAGTAAAATGCACAATTATATCCCTCTGAGGCAACTGATAAGGCTGTGATCTATTTCCTTCCTTTTATTATTGTAATTGTTTTTTAACTACGCATTTCAAAGGCATCATTGAGAGCCTACTACTACGGGAATTTTGGTACCCTGCCCACCCTCATCCCTGGTTGCACCATAGGAGAATCTCGATGACCTCTAGGGATGGACCTCAGGACCTTCTTGAATCCCCACATTTGCTGACATTTGTATGGAATATAATTTCCCCAATAAAACTGCTCTCCTTATATCACCAGCAGTTGACTCCTGGTTCAGGGTTACTTCCTGCGACTTCCCATGGGTGGTAATAACTGCATTGTCCTCTGGCCTGTTGACTGGACTCCATCACTAACTGTGAAATTGGATCTCATACCCCAGTCTGCTGCTACTTGAAATTCAACTGCACATGACCAGAAAGAACAAATGACTCCATGTCTTGGGTTTTCAGGACCTCCCATGAACAGTGGAAACCTCAGATATTCCATTGTGACAGCCAAGGGTGTCCTGAGCCCCATGTTGTTGAACAAGAGGCAGTTCAAGGTTCTGTTTCTTATCTAGCCTTCTAATCCCCCAAGCAGAGTTTGGAGAATTGGAGCATCAGAGAGTCACCTCCCTTAGCCTCACTGCCATCCAGGGAGGGGTGACCCACAGCAAAAGACTTTATTTTTCAGCTGCTGAAAAGGATTGAGGTGGGGATGACAGCAAGGTCACCTTAAGATGCCCACCAGAATCTCTCACCAGGGCCCAGTGAAAGTTTCCTATCAAATGGCCACTAGAAAAACAAAAAATGCAAATGTCGGCCTCACCCCTTGGCACTTGAACTTGTCCTGAGCAGAACTGGAATTTTCTCTTCCTCATCACTCAAACCCATGACTTCTACCAGGGCCTCCTTTTCTGAACACACTGAAACCATTATCCCACGGGGTAGTCCCTGTATTTTTACACTTGCAATTTCAAGGGCACTGATGGCGTCATCCTCCATGACATGGCCTCATTGTCCCAGGCTTTATAGAAGCCATATTAAGTAACTTCAAGGTGGCCAGTTAGAGGCTGCTTACACATTGCAAGGGAGAATGACAAGAAAGTAGCTTCAGGAATAAAGAACAAAGTCACATCCGAGAGTCAGTGAAGCTGGTTTGGGCTGGAGTCTCAGCCGCCCGGGCACCACAAAGAGTACAGCAGCTGTCACCGTTCTTCCTCTGATTGTCATCTACGGAGCTGGTTACAGGCAGGGACGTAGCTTTACACGTAAGAAAAAGAGCACGGAGGGGTGGCTGTACTTTGTAAAATCTACAGCCAAGTGTCAGTCACTCACTTGCTCCAACGTATCTAATGGCCCTCTATTATTTCCAGACTAAAATCAAATCCCCAAACATCAGTCTTAGCGCCCTTCAATGATCTCCGTTAACCTATATGTCCAGTTTGATTTCCTTCTTCCTCATCCCTTTAGTAGATTAATCAGTGTCTCCATTGTGTTTCATTGATTAACACCAACTTTCTCTCAAGCGTTTCCACTCTGCTGGTAATGGCTTCCCTCCTCTTTTCCTATTTTCTTTTCAGGGTCACTTCCCACTTCTAACCTCATTTGTAATTATTTACAGAAGAACGTTCCCTTTGATCAGAGGCCATGAACAGGCAGACCATGGGCTGATTCAACCAGCAAACAGGGTGACTTGTTTGGCCCTAATGGGTTTTACGAATTTGAGCCAACATTTGAAAATTGAGAGATTTCACGTAACCACTTAGCTTTTAACTTACCCGGAAGAATGATAAGCTCTGGCAATACTGTGCTCACATTTCTACACACTAGTAGCTGTATTAGCAGAGTAGCCCGTGATCTCTGATGTATCATACACCCTCCAGTTGTCACTGTCCCTACGCCTCATGTGCGCTTCCACCTACTTCTGCTTCTCACATTCTTATTCTCGGTCTGGACTCTGTAGGCATTTTTGTGTTTGCAACTCCTGATTCAAATAAAACAATAATAATTTTAAAATAATAAATAATTAACACACACACACACGTAGTCTCCTAAATACAAAACAAACTAAAGTCCTGTCTAGAACATGACACTGCAGAGTGAGAGGGGATGCCTGACTTTTGATCTTCTGGAGAAAACCCCCGTAGCCCCACCCTGGCTGGATTCCAGCAGAGCTTACATGGGCAGATAGCGAGGACTGAGATGGGGGCGGGTGGGAGACAGAAGGAGCTCAAGGGTCAGGCCCAGGTTTTTCGTTTTGTAATTAGGTGAATGGAGTTGCCACTTACCAACATAGGGAAGACAGTAAGAAAAATGAGCTAGGAGGAAAATCCAGAGCTTGGTTTCAAGCCTGTTAAATTTGATGTCCTTATTAGTCATCTTTTATGACTTGAATTTTGTCCCCAAGAAAGATATATCAATGTGCTAAATCCCACCGCTTCAGAATGTTGCTTATTTGGAAATAGGGTCCTTGAAGATGTAATTAGTATGAGGGATCGTGACTCCAGCTTCCTTTCTCTGTGCAGAATTAGTTCTAAGCCTCTCCCACTCAGGATGAACAGGTGACGTCCCATGTACCTTTTTCTTCTCCTGCTGCCCTCCAGGGTCCAGGGCTTTCCACAGCTGAAGGTCAATGGATTACCGTGGGCAGCCTCTTGAAAGGCGAAAATGTCACAAAAAGTCAATGTGCTGCCCGAGTGGGTTGTGAATGTGAATGGGCTCAGGAGGCAGATGTTTTAGGTAAAGATTTGGGGTTCAGGTCCTGGTTGGTGTAGCTCAGTCGGTTGGAGTGTTGTCCCATAGCTGAAAGGTTGCAGGTTTGATCCCTAGCCCGGGTGTGTGCAATCCCCCACCAGGGTGCTTACGGGAGACAAGTAAGTAACGCTTCTCTCGTGCATGAATGTTTCTCTCTCTCCCTTCCTCTCTCACTGCAAGCAATGAAGAAGATGTCCGCAGGTGAGGATAAAAAGGATTTGGGAGTCAGGGGAGGTGTGGAGAGCAAGGCATCAGACACTGCAGAGCCCTTCACACCAAAAAACTCATGTCACCCCGTCTCCTGTTTGTAATCCAAAATAACAACAAAGTAGAATTCAATGTAGTTTGAATTTTTAATGCTCTTTTCAAATTATAAAATAATAAATTCTTTAAAAATTTTCTCTCATGGGTTGGTGGTGGGGGTGGGAGGTACTTGTGAATTTCCGGGGTCTACACAGCCCATGCCTACTCAGCAAGAACTGAGGCGCCAGCTTCCTTCCCTGGTCACCATGTCCATGCGTGACCTGGACTGAGCCACATCTGTCTGAGTCTCAGCACTTCATTTATAAAACGAAGGGTTTGGAATAAAGGTTCTCTAAAGATGTTTTGTAAAGCTGTCATTTTATTGTTTTACAAAGAGAGCTGGTGCTTGGGTTTGTTTTTATAAGTTTGTCTACCCAGGAGTCTGTGTTAGTTCTTGCTGAGGACAAGCTAACAAGCACAAACTAAAAAACCTTGTAGCGTTTTGCTTAAGAAACAGTCAGGTTCTCGGCAAGCCTATCAGGTCTGTCTACGTTTGGCAGACCGTGGACCAGGAAGTGACCAGTAATAGACTTGGGTGGCTCTCCCCCACACCCCGCAAATGGATACACGTTGGGGGCAGCAATGTGTGAGAATGTATGGAACATTCCATTCTGGTATCATCTGGCTCCCGTCCCAATATTATTAGAGGGACCTTGTAACAGTTCAAGCATTGTTCCAAGAGGCTTTTTGTCACTTTCTTCTGTGGTTCAAAAAGTCCCCTTTTAATCTCCAAAGCTGGTGGTAGAGAACAGGTGTCCTGGGGGAGACCTTGACAGGTTTGGCTTGTTCCTTTGTCCCGCTTCAGCCAACCCTCCCCCTGCCCCTTTCTCCTCAAGGCCAAAGTAGAGGAAGGTCCGCATTGACTTCAAACAGAAAAGCTCTTTTCAGGGGTGTGTGGGAGGGCAGAGGAGGTTCAGGGTAAAAGTGGCCATTTTCCAGCTTCTGAAACAGCCTCCGGTGTGACAAGAAAACATGAGAAACTGGAAGGAGAGAAATGGGATTTTTCTCAGATTTATAAAAGCAGTAGAGAGGCGGGGGTGGTATGAAAGTGGGGTGATGGAGCAGAATGGGCACTCTTGGCTGGTTAGAGGTCATCCTCCTACATACTTCTGGCTGCTTCTACATTTTCAGTAGGTGGCAAGTGACCGATAGAAGCAGGGAGTTGTTGAGTTGGTTCAGCAACAGGTGTGTTGTCTTCAGGGAAAGCTCCATGGGTTGGCAAGAGTGAAACCTTCTTGTTTCTTACAGATGACACCATCCTGAGGCACCACCTGGATAAACCCTGTTGCCTCGGGGAAGCAGGTGTCCTCCCTGGAATGGCAAATAATTCCAGGACTTTGAAACATCCAAGGAGAAGAGTCTCTTTCCTTCTCTTATAAGTTAGAAATAAAACAAAATAAATGTTTTCTCTAAAAGCGGTGTATGGCTGGATATTTCCAGAAATCTTTGAGAAGGCATAGACGGGGATTGGGTGCCCGTTTGCCCCTAGCCTCACAGCCCTGGCCCAAGGGCTCCATGCCCCTCTGGGACCTTCTGCAAGGACCCCCCCCCCACCCATACACACACACAACCCGGAGATCTGGGGGAAGGGACGGGTCACCCTGTGGGTCTGTGACTGGGCTTCAGGGGAGCGTCTGATTGTCAAACTTGGCCTGAAGCTTCCAGGAAATCCTTTGCCATGTCCCAACCAGTAAATGATAGAATTCTGATGAGGTCTTGGTGTGACTTGAATGTAAGTCCACTCCTGGAATGTTGCTTGAACTTGTTTCTACCTTCTAGAATAATAGAAGTATCCAACCTCGTCCAGGGTCTCATTGATTGCAACTGCATTGAGGAAGTTCAGGATTAAACTGGCAAAAATGCTCCCACCAAAAGCCACTCCAAAGTGTTAATAGTTGTAGAACATTGTCTGAGGCACTTAGGGGCATCAACTCATTAATTTTCCAAAGCAATCCAGGGAGTACAATAGTACCCTTCTCATCCCCATGTCTCAGATGAGGAGAGTAAGGCTTAATAGCTTAGGCTGGTGAGTAGTGGAGCTAGGATTATGGGCTCAGACAAGACTGGTTTCAAAGCCTCTGCTTTTATCATTGTCTTATCTTCCCTAGTGACAGAATGGATTAAATGCCATGTGTAGTCAGAAGGGACCGTAGAGACCAGTGGACCCAACAAACTCCCTTTGTTGGCGAAGAAACCGTGACTGGGTCCAATTTCATAGTGGTTAAGAGGATGCCTGGGCTCTACCCTCACCGTGCACAGGGAGGACTCAATGAGAAGATGGCTGGCTCTGAACCAGAAAGTGGCCCATCACCTCACATCGAATCTGCTGTCATCTTGACTTTGGACTTCCTAGCCTTCAGAACTGTCAGGCTAGGCTGAGGGGTGATTGTGAAGCTGTCCAGATCCTCTCTGCCTGGACACACAGCCAGTGGCCGCTTCTCTGGAGCCTGGCAACCTTCCCAGGTATTGCAAACTGATCTGGGATCACTGGATTGCTCACAAGTCTTTTGACTCTCCTCCTTCTCCCCCCAACAGCCCACTTTTTAGCTCACTGTAGTGGAAAGAGCAGAGGCTCGATCCCAAGTCACAGGATTAAATTCAGGTTCTACCAACCTAACTGTGACCTTGGAAAATTCCTTTCCCTCTCCTGAGCCTCACTTTCCTTATCTGTAGTGTCTTGGGGTTGAAGAGACAGAACGCACATGTCCCCCAATCGTCCACCGGCTCTTTTGTTTCTGTGGGCTGTGCCTCTTCCAACCTCACCACAAAGCTAAGCAGTTTGTTCTTTGATCTCTATGTGCCCCTACTCTCAGCCCCTTCTTGCTCCTCTCCAGCCTCGCGACCAACGCGATGCTTCTCTGACACCCTGAGCACATTCCCATTCTGGAACCGTTGCATTTCCTGTTTCTCTGCCTGGAATGCTCTTTTCTTAGGTATCTGCAGGGCTAGTTCCCTCATTTCTCTTAGTTTTGGGTAAAAACTGACCTCCTCCATGAA
>PVJD01010808.1:0-50806 GCA_004026545.1 Mormoops blainvillei
CATTTCATGTAATAAGGACTTGGTGATGATGAACTCCTTTAACTTGACCTTATCTGGGAAGCACTTTATCTGCCCTTCCATTTTAATGATAGCTTTGCTGGATAGAGTAATCTTGGATATAGGTCCTTGCCTTTCATGACTTTGAAACTTCTTTCCAGCCACTTCTTGCCTATAAGGCTTCTTTGGAGAAATCAGCTTATAGTCTTATGGGAACTTCTTTGCAGGTAATTGTCTCCTTTTCTCTTGCTGCTTTTAAATTCTCTCCTTATCTTTAATCTTGGATAATTTAATTATGATGTGTCTTGTTTTTCTTCTTGGATCCAACTTCTTTGGGACTCTCTGAGCATCCTGGACTTGCATGTCTAGTTCCTTCACCAGATTGGGGAAGTTTTCCTTCATTATTTGTTTAAGTGAGTTTTCAATTTCTTACTCTTCCTCTTCCCCTTCTGGTTTCCCTATGACTCAGATGTTGGAATATTTAAAGTTGGCCCAGTGGTTCCTAAGCCTCTCTTCATTTTTTTTTTGAATTCTTTTTTCTTCATTCTGTTCCAGATAGATGTTTATTTCTTGCTTTTGTTCCAAGTCATTGATTTGAGCCCCAGTTTCCTTCCCTTCACTGATGTTTCCCTGTGTATTGTTCTTTATTTCACTTTGTGTTGCTTTCATTTCTTCATTTATTTTGCAGCTGAACTCAATCATTTCTGTGAGCATCCTGATTACCAGTGTTTTGAACTCTGCATCTTACAGGTTGTCTTATCTCCTTGTCACTTATTTCTTTTTCTGGAGTTTTGATCTGTTCTTTCATTTGGGCCATATTTCTTTGTCTTTGCACACCAGTTACATTGTAAGGGACAGAGACTTAGGCATTTGCCAGGGTGGGGTTTTGGCACTCTATGTGGGTAAGGGGTCAGAGAGGGAATAATGCCACTTGCTAGCTTACTAGGCTCTTGCCGCACTTTCTAGTACTCCCCTTGCTTCCCACAAGTGGATTGTGCCCTTTCAGGTTCTGATTCCCACGTGGGTGGCCTTGTGTAAATTCTAGGATCTCGTGGGCCTCTTTAATGGACTCTCTTGTGAGAATGGGAAGTTTCTCCCGCTGCCACAAGCCCCACAGATTTTTATAGTCAGAGGTTTTGGGGCTTTAGTTTCCCATGCTGGAACTCTGGATTGCACAACCTGTCCCACTCCCCAGTTGTTCCTCCCAGTTTATCCACAGATGAATGTAGGATATTCCAGTCTGCCAGCCACTGTCTCGTCTGCCCAGAACCACCAGCTACCGCCTTGTCATGTGCCCTCTCCTCCCCGTCTGTCCATCTCTGCCCCTTCTACCAGTTTGGATGAATGTTCTTTAACTCCTTGGTTGTTGGAATTCCATACAGTTTGATTTTCTGGAAGTTCTGGTTGTTTTTTGTTTTTAAATTGGTTGCTACCCTTCTTTTTGTTGTGCAAAGAAATGAAATGTATCTATCTATACTTCCGTATTGATTAGATGAGACAGATTTCCATGCCTCAGTTTCTATACCTGTAAAATGAAGAGGGTTGGACTAGACCTAGATGATTTATAAAGATCCTCCCAGGTATAATGTTCTCTAGTTCATGCTCTGTTCTATATCACATTCTCATTGCCCTTTGTTACTTAAATAAGTTCAGGCTCAGCCACTTATTTATGCAACACTAAGGATTTTATGTGGAATTCTGAAAATTGCTAATTTTGATGAAAGTGTTCACGGGGTTCAGAAGTGATCATAGGAAGGCCCCTGCCTTGTTTCATTCCTGAAATTGCTGAAATCATAACTTTCCTGAAAGCTAAGGGCAGTGTATTATAAAATATATAGTAAATCTGGGTGTTGGTTGACATTTCCACTAGTGCTGGTTTGAAATAAACTAAGGGCACTGAAAAGAAAATGGGACAGGGTACTGTGAAATAGAGGCAAGGTGATTATCTCATATTCTAAATGTACTTATCCAGGTAATCTCTTCTTAGGGGGGAAGATATTATAGTTAATGGAAAATACTGGTTAGTAATAGAAAAATGTTTTTTATAAAGTTTTGTTTCCTGGCAATTACCATCAGTTTGGCTCAAATAAACTCATAAAAATTCTTACAGGTTTGGATGTTACTTATGTTGACAATACCTACACTCTCAGTGCCTCTCCCAATTTTTGTAACATGAGAGGTGGTCAGATATTTATTGAATGAAGGCATAGTCAAGAGATACTGGACAGGGTGGAAATAAGGACAGATGCTTCAGCTTCGGCTCAAAATTCGACTTGCCTATGTTCAACCTCATTCCCAGAACTTCTCCTCATCCAAAATTCACCTTCATTCCATGGATAGAGAACCAGGGATGATAGGATCTCTCTTTCACTAGCTCTCATGTCACCTCCAGTTTCTATATTCCTAGTTTGTTGTTTATTACATCTGTTTGTTACATTGCAGATGCACTGCTTCTCATAATCTTTCCAAGTACAATGCTTATGACTTGATCTTGACCCTGCATACCTACATCCTGTCACCTGTGTTTCAGAAGAGTAATGTAGTTAAGAGCAAACAGAGGTAATGAATATGGAATTAAAGAAAAAATATCCTCTGCCTCTCATTTGAAATAGAACAGGTAGTTTACCACAGGGCAGGGCTTTGCCAGGATCTTGTTCCTCACAGATTCATAGACCAAGACTCCATCTGTGAGGATCCAGAGAGGATGGGAACTGCTCTAGCATTAGACTGTCTCAAGTGCACCTGCAACATCTGCCTCAAATATGTATAGTACAGGATGATGGACTGTTTAGCTTCAAATCTTTTTTAGGCTGAGAGAAGGTGTACATGACTGAATTAACAATAAATAAGATAAAAACAAAAAAACCCCATGATTTGAAATGTATTGATATTTGTATACAGTATGTGTCCTCGCCATACACAGAAGGAAGACAAAAAATCTCCGCAATGTATATTTTGAAGGGTGCTTTCCTCTTTTAAAATGATTTCTTAAAAGGAATAAAATATTATGAAGATTTTTTGAACAGGACGGGGGGGAATGTGATCATAGCATAAAATAATATTTAAAAATATTACAAGAGGAGCTCAGAAATAGCCGAGTTCTTACCAATTATGTAATGGGAGTCTTATCACCCAGTACATATGGTCTTCTCCTTTTTTTTTTCATTATAAATAGTTCCAGGAAAGGTTGCTTAAAACCATCTGATAATAGTTGTAATTGTTAGCAAGTTTTTCTTCATACTGACTTAAAATCTGCCTTCTGAATCTAACCCATTGGTTGTGCTCCTTGCAGCAACTAGGAATGCTGAGTAATTTCCATTTCCCTTCCTTGCCATAGTCCTTTAAAAGTTTAAAGGTAGTTTGTTCTTTTTATCTTTTTTCTAGTCCATATATTCCCAATTCTTGAGCTTTATACGATATGTATTTTGAGTATCTCCTATAGGAGATGCTTCAGTTTTCAGTACCATCCTTAATATGCTGCATTCAAATCTAGACCTGGTACTCTTGGGATGTCTGACCAGCACCATCATTGAAAAATTTTTGTACATTTATTAATCTATTTTAAAACTGTAATATCTACCTTTAAACTGTTTTTTCCTAGTTAGAAAAATAAAACAGCCTTATAATAGACAATTTGGAAAGTGGAGAGAAGTTACTCCAAAGATAACTTGCTCTACTTCTTTCCAGATGTGTTTCCATGTTTACATAATTAGGATCCTACCTTATATGTACTATTTTATATCTGGTTTCTCCATTGGTATTATATTGCGAGCATTTCCCCATGTAATTCAATAGTTTTTAAACAATTTTAAGAGCTGTGTAATTTTCAGTACAATTTATATCATAATTATTTAACAGATTTTATATTGGTCATTTAAATTATTTTCAGTTGTAAGTATCATGAATACCCCTGCAATGTATACCTTTACACATATATGTTTGCTTCTTTGATCGTCCCCTCTTTCAGGTCTTTATTCAAATGTCACCTCAGTGAGGTTTTCTGTAAAGGTATACACAAAAATGCAAACCCTTTTTCCACACACACTCACTCTTCTCCTTTCTTGCTTTATTTTTTCTCCTTGGTCTGTATCTTTATCTACTAGACTAAATATTTTACTTATTGTCTGGATCCTTGTATTAAAATTTAAGCCCCTTGAACACAGGGATTTTTCTCTATTTTATTCACTATAGTGTCTCCCAATACCTAGAATAATGTCTAACATGCTGTAAATCTTTACTAAATATTTAAGTGAATGATTTTCTTAAGATGGGTTTTTATAAGAGGCATTACTGGGCCTAACGATATAAAAAATTTAAAGGCTCTTGATAAGTGTGTGAAGTTGTCATGCTTTATAAGATGGTCAATTTCTGCTGTTATACCTATGCCCATGATGGCTATTGTCATTCTTTTAATGGCTTTGCCAATCTGATAGAGGCAAATGGTATCTTACGGTTTTAGTATGTTTCTTCTATTATAGTGATCATGAATACTTCCTTGTGTTTCTTGGTCACTTTTGTTTACTTCCTATGAATTTACAAAGGTCTGACCAGAAGGCATCTAGCCATGTAATATGAAAAACGGAGACATTTATTAAAGAAAAGATGTAAGAAACATTGTACATAAGACAATGGTGCCTCAGTCCCCTTTAAAGTAGGCATCTTGTGTCCTCACACAGTTTTGCTAGTTGCCATCAGCTGCCCCGTCATGTTTTCCTGAATCTCATCAATGCTCTGAAATCTCTTCCCTTTTTTCTTACTTTTCTTCTTCTTCTTTTTTTAACAGACAAGTTATTTAAGTAGGTTTTTTGAAAGAAATTTAGGACATTTTGTGAGGATTAAGTCTGTTTATGAGAGCAAACACATAGCAGAGATAGCCCTGGAGCTGAGGGACGGACAGCTTTGATTTTTGGCAAAATTAGCGAGTCCACGACTTTATGATTAACCTTGTGGTGCTCTGTAATCTTGTATTTCTCCTTCTTGGTGTTGATGATCTCCCCCTCCTGGTGTCTGGACTTGCTAAGCTTCTTCTTCTTGAAAGAAGCATCAGTGAGATGTGTGGGGATTTTCACACAGCTGATATCAATTTTGGTGGAGGTGGCAATGACAAACTTCTGGTGTGTTCTATGCAGAGGAACTCAAGGGCCAGAGGTCCAGTCACGAGTAGCAAGCCACTGCTCAACTGCTTCAGGAAGACCACCCTTCTGCCTCTGTGGTGCCCAGTGAGGATGATCAGAATGGTCCCTGGAGTGATGCTGGCCCGCAGTTTTGTCACATGCTGACTGAAGGGTTTCTTGCTGTGGCTCAACAGCTTTTGAGGCATATCTTCAGTAGGATAGTATCTAGGCATTTTGCAAAGTTTAACCACTTGGGTTAACTACCATTCCTTTCACCACCAACTGGTTTTGTGACAGTAGCCATCACTTTCTCCTTTTTCTTTTCAATCCTGGATTTAGCTATAGAATACTTCCTTTTGTACATGGCCTTTTGGGAATACATAGCTGGCTGGGAATACCTGCCAACTCCTCTGTCTAGGACAAAGTTTCAACTGCAATGGAACTTACTCTTCTTAGGCATCTTGGCCTTGAGGTTACCCTTCTTAACCTTGCCACCAGCATCAGCCTTCTTGGCTTCACATTTCTTCTATTTAGTATCCGGCTTCTCAGCTTTTTCACCCACCATCTTGCAAGATGGGAGAAAAGCTGAAATCTCTTCCCTTTCAAAGCTGATTTTAGTTTGGGAAAAAACCAGAAATCCCAGGGTACCAAATCTGGGCTGTGGGGCGCTGAGTTGCCTGGGTGATTTGATGTTTCACAAAAATTTTCTGCATAGAGGGAAACTGTTATTTAAAAATTATTTTCTATTTCTTTACTATGCTCAAATTTATTATTATTAAATTTATAGTTTACATTTACAGGGGTATCCAACCTTTTGGCATCTCTGGGCCACAATGGAAGAAGAAGAGTTGTCTTGGACCACACATTAAATACACAAACACTAATGAAAACTGATGAGCAAAAAAATGTGTTAAGTAAATTTATAATTTCTGTTGGGCCACAATCATAGTCATCCAGGGCTGCATGCAGCTTATGGGCCACGGGTTGCACACTTCAGATTATGAGTTTATTTTCTTGTTTTTTTCTTTTTAACTTTGGAAGAATTTAAAATATTTTCAAAGAAACTCCTTGAAGTATCTAAAACAATGAACAAATAACCACCATATATTGCTCAGAATGAACAAGTGCTAGCATTTTGTCATTTCTGCTTCAGATATATTTTAATAAAATAAAACATTACAGATAAACTTTATGTTCTCTTGTACCTAGTTCCAGCTTCATTTGTCTCAACATTCTTCCAAAACAATTTCCAGAGCCAACCACATTTGCTAATATTTTTGTTTGGTCACATTTTACTTAGTGATTTGTATGAGTTCTTTATATATTCTAGATACTAATTTTTGGTCAGTTATACTTGTTGCATATATTTGCTTCTAGTATGTCACCTTGGCTTTCTATTTTATTTATGGGGTCATTTATCATACAAAAGTTTAAAATTATGATGATAATTTTATTAATGTTTTTCTTCAGGAATTTAAATTTTTGTGTCACATTTAAGAAGTATCAAGAAATATTATTCTGGAACATAAAAAAAGTTTTCCAAGCTTTTTGCAGTGTTTTTAAATTTTGCTTTACGTTTACTAAACCATCTGGATTTTATTTTTGCATGTGGTGTAAAATATGGGTCAATTTTTTTCTATATCAGATACCACTTGTTTCAATATCATTTATGTATAACTGATTTAGAATGCAAACTCCATCATATTACACAGTTTCTACACACACTTGGGTCTATTTCTAGGCTTTGTGCTGCAGTAATCGATTTGTCTATACTTCTGTTGCTTTAATTATGAATACTTTCTTAATTCTGATATTTGAAAGGTCAGTTATTATTCACTCTCTGCCTTCACCAAACCCACACCCACACCACTTATCTGTTCTTTCTGAATTGTCTTATGTTTGGCCCTTTTATCCCTTATCTTAATTTTAAAATAATATTAAAAAATTTTATTGATTGTGCTGTTACAGTTGTTCCTAATTTTCCCCCTTTGACCCCCGTCCCACGCAGCACCTCCTATTCCCCTCGGACAATCCCACCACCTTTTTTCACATCCATAGTCATGCATATAAGTTCTTTGGCTACTCTGTTTACTATATTGTACTCTACATCCCCATGGCTATTCTGTGACTACTAATTTATACTTCTTAATCCCCTCACCTCATCACTATTCCCCCAAACCCTCTTCCTTTCTGGTAAACAACAAAACCTCTCTGAATCCATGATTCTGTCTCTGTTCTTGTTTGCTTAGTTAGTTTTTTAGGTTCACTTGTTGATAGGTATGTGTTTATTACCATTTTATTATTCATAATTTTGATCTTTTTCTTAAATAAATCCCTTTAACATTTCATGTAATAATGTTTTGGTGATGATGAACTCTTTTAGTATTTTCTTGTCTGGGAAGCTCCTTATATACCCTTTGATTCTAAATGATAGCTTTGCTGGGTAGAGCAATCTCGGCTGTAGGTCCCTGCTTTTCAGGACTTTGAATATTTCTTGCCAAATCCCTTCTTGTCTGCAAAGTTTCTTTTGAGAAATCAGCTGAAATTCTTATGGGAATTCCCCTGTAGGTAACTAAATGCTTTTCTCTTTCTACTTTTGAAATTCTCTCTTTATCTTTAAACTTGGGCATTTTAATCATGATGTGTGTTGATACGGTCCTCTTTACATCCATCTTGTTTGGCACTCTGTGTGCTTCCTGGACTTGCATGTTTATTTCCTTCACCAAATCAGGAAGGTTTTCTTTCATTATTTTTTCAAATAGAGTTCCAGTTTCTTGCTCTTTCTCTTCTCCTCTGGCACCCCTATGATGTGAATGTTGGGTTGCTTGAAGTTGTCCCAGAGGCTGCTTACACGATCCTCATTTTTTTTTATATTCTTTTTTCTTCTCATTGTTCTGAATGGTTGTTTTTGCTTCTTTATGTTCCAAATCATTTATTCAATCATCGGCTTCATCCATTCTACTGTTGATTCCCTGTAAGTTGTTCATTTCCATTAATATATCCTCCATTTCTGTCTGGCTCTTTTTTATGCTGTTGAAGCCCTCAATGAGTTCCTTGAGCATCCTTATAACCAGTGTTTTGAACTGTGCATCTGAGAGATTGCTTATCTCCATATTGTTTAGTTCTTTTTCTGGAATTTTGATCTGTACTTTCATTTCAACCATGTTTCTTTGTCTGCTCATTTTGGCAGCCTCCCTGTGTTTGTTTCTATGTATTAGGTATAGCTGCTATGACTTCCTGTCTTGGTAACATGGCCTAATATAGTATGTGTCTTGTAGGGTCCAGTGGCACAGCCACCCCTGTCACCCAAGCTGGGTACTGGAGACGTGTCCTTTGTGTGGGCTGAGTACACCCTCCTCTTGTAGTTGAGCCTTGATTGCTATTGGCAGCTCAATGGGAGGGATTTACCCAGGCCACTCAGCTGCACGGACTGACTATGACCACTGATCACCCACCTCTGCCCTCTGTGGAGGATCAGCTGTGCCGGTGCAGAGTGGTGGTGCTCTGATGGGGTCTATAGGTGTCTACTGGGTGCACAGGTCCTGGGGTTTCCTGGGTGGTGCAGACTGGGGTCAGCCACCACCTGTGTTTTGCCCAGGGCTACCCAGTGTGAACTGCAAAGCAATATGAGATGGCTGCTACTTGTGCTGGGCTTGGAGGTTTCCAGGCAGAGCCAAATTCTGATCCCAAGCTGGCTGCTGCTCTTTCCATGGCTGGGGACACTTAACCAGAGGTATGAGGCTGGGGCAGGCTATAAGTTGGGTGGGGTGGAGACTCAGGTAAATGCCAAGGTGGGGCAAACAGTGTAAGCCAGGTTTATGGAGTCTCAGATATGGTTCCTGCCTTCCAGTTCTGCGGCTCTGTTGGGAGAGGCCTCTGAAAAGGCACTATGGATTCTGCCTGCCTTTCTGTCTGGGAGAGAGCTGTCCCCCAGCTCTTGCCCTGATACCTGACACTTTAGTTCCTCCCCATATGCCACTGGTGCCTTTCAAGGTGCTACCCCAGTGGTGCTGGAACTCACAGGGAGTGCATCTGTATAAGTTTGGCATAGGCCTTTTAAGAGGAACTGCCAGGGAGCCAAGTAGTTTTTTTTTTTCTTTTTCACTGACTCCAGTTCCACTGGCTTGTATAGCCAGAAATTATAGGGGCTTCTCTCTCTGGCTTGGGGGGCCTGGTATGGACTGGGACCCCTCACACCTGAGATATCCCTCCCAAGTTTTTATCCACCACACGTGGGTGTGGGGCACATGGTTGTTCCTCATCTCTGCATCTCCTACCATTCTGGATTGATGTGATTTCTTTAGTTCCATAATTGTCAGATTTCCATTGAACCTGATTTCTGATGGTTCTGAGTGGTCTTTGGTCTGTAGTTTAGTTGTAATTTTGATGTGATTGTGCAAGGAGGTGAGCCGTGTTTACCTATGTGTCCATCTTGACTGGAAGTCCAAAATAACATTTTTTTTAAATTTCAAGAAAATCATGTTAGGTTTTCTTGAAATTTTATTGAATCTGTAGAATGATTTAGGGAAAAATTGACATATTTTTGATAAAGAGATTTCTTATTCATAAATATTTTATTCTTGGTATTCAAGTTTATTTTTACAATCATTGATAGAATTTTGTAATTTTGTTAAAAATACTTTTACATATAAGGCATATTCCTCAGCATCTTTTACTTTTCCAGTCAGGTTTATTTACATAAAATTTCCTCTTTGAGAGTATACATTTCAAAGAGTTTTGACAAACATATGATCATATAACTACAACCACCATCACAATAATAATAATATAGAAAATTTCTCTCACCGCAAAATTTCACTTGTGCCCTATTACAGTCAGTTTTCTCCCCCACTTACAACCCTGGGCAACCACGCATCTGTTTTCTTCCTTTATAATTTTATATGGTGAGCAAATAGGGCTCTCATATGCTGCTTGCGGGAATATAAAATAACATAGCTACTTGGGAAAAGAGTTTGATAGTTTCATATGAAGTTAGACATTCACTTCTCATAAAACCAAGAAATTCCTCTCCTAGGTATTTACCTAGTATAAATGCAAACATAAGTGCAAACAAAAACCTATACAAGAACATCTATAACAACTTCACTTGTAATAGATAAAAACTGGAAACAACACAAATGTCCACCAAGCAGTGAATGGATACTCTAGTTAGCAATAATAATGAATACCCCATTTATGAGTTGCTGAGAGATTTTATCATGAATGTTGGTTGGGTTTTTCAAATGCTTTTTCTGTATCTATTGAAATTACCTTTTTAAGTCTGTTGATATGTTGAATTATAGCGATTATTTTTCAAGTGTTGAGCCACCTTTGCATTTCCAGGATTAAACTTCACTTGGTATGATATATTATCTTATTATATATTTCTGGATTTCATTTGCTAATATTTTATGTTTTTTGGTGTCTATGTTACATTAAGGATACTGACATTTAATTTTCTTTTCTTATATTCGTTTGGTTTTGGGAAAGAGTTATTCCAACCTCATAAAATGAGTTGGGCAGTTCCTTCATCTTCTATTTTCTGGAACAGTTTATGTAGAATTGGTACTGTTTCTTCCTTAAGTGCTTGGTAGGTAATCACTACCGAAGCCATCTGGGCTTTTGACATTTTCTTATTTGGAATTTTCTCCATTATAAAGCTTTTCTTTTTAAATTTTAATTTAATTTTTTAAATTACAGTTGACATTCCATATTATAGTAGTTTCAGGTATACAGCATAGTGATTAGACCTTCATACAATTTATGAAGTGATCCATCAGATAAACCTAGTAGCTACCTGGCACCAAAGGACTGAGCTGTTAGAGGAGAGGAGGAGGGGGGACTAGATGAAAGAAGATGAAAGGATTAGCCAAAGAACATATATGCCTAACCTATGGACTCAAACAATGGCGTGGTGATAGCCAGAGGGAAGAGGGGGCAAGGGTGGGGGGTGGGCAAAGGGAGGTAATAGGGACATCTGTAATAGTGTAAACAATAAAAATAGTGAAAAGAGAAATGTTATCTATACCTTGCACTGTGTGTATGTATTTGTGTGTATATAAAATTGATTATATTCCCTATGCTGTACTTTATATCATTGGTAAGGTTTTTAACTATGAATATGTTACTTAATAAATAAAGGGATATTTTGGTTATCTATTTCTTCTTGAGTGAGGATTGGTGATTTATGTCTTTCAAGGAATTTGTTATTTTCACCTACATTATTATTTCCATAAATTTGTTCATAATATTTTCTTATTATCCTTTTAATGCTTGTAAACTCTGTAGTGACATACTTACTTTTATTACTGATAATGGTAATTTTTATCTTCTCTCCTTATGAACCTATAGATGTTTACTAATTGTATTAATCTTTCCAAGCAACTAGCTTTTCGTTTCATTGATTATTTTTAATTGCTTTTCTTTTTCGTTGAATTTTTCTATCTTTATTATTTTCTTCCTTCTTGCTTTGTGTTTAATTTGCTCTTTATTTCCAAGTTTCATAAGATAGGCTCTTAGATCATCGATTTTATGTTTTCTTGTCTAAGCATTTAATACTATAAATACTCCTATATCATTTATCTAGCTGTATTTTATAATTTTTGATAAATTTCTTTTATTTTAATGACCATTTTAATTAGAATCTTTTTTTTCTATTAGATTTTCTAATTTATATTTTTGTTAATCTTATATCTGGCAACTTTGAAGATTCTTATTCATTCTTATAATTTGTTATTGATCCTTTTCAATTTTTTTAAATTTTCTTTTATTTTTTATGCTGTTACAGCTTTTCCTGCTTTTTCTCTCTTTCCCCACTTCTACCCACCGAGCCCTACCCACACCTTTTCCCAAGCCAATCTGCATATTGTTGCCAGTGTCCATGGGTTGTGCATAACTGTTCTTTGGTTAATCCCTTCACCATCTTACATCCTGTTCCACCCTCCCTTCCAGTAGCTATCAGTCTGTTTTATGTATCTAAGCTTCTGTTACTATTTCTTGGATAAATCTACTTGATTATGGCCATATTTATTTGCTTGCTCTTTAACATTTTATCTGTGTTTATAAGTTGATTTTATTGTTTCTGTTGAATTTTGAAATCAGTATTACACTCGCTCATAAAATAGATTACATAGCTTTTCATCTTTTTCCAGCTCATGCAACAGCTCGTAGGAGATATGATTCATGTCCATGATAATTTAATAAAGTTGACTTTTGATTCTGGTATGATCCCATTGCTTCTCACTGGTGTGTGAAGGGGGATTTTATGTTTAGCCTCCTGGTTCAATTTCTGTTCTATTTCAGTTTGCTATTTTTCTATTATTTTAATAGAAAATTATTGTTTATTCTGTTTTTAATGTAACTGCCTAAATCTATTTATAATATTTTGTTATGAAAAAATTTGATCTTTATAGAATAGGGTATAAGGGGGATAAATGGTAATGGAAAAATACAATAAAATTTAAAAAATTATCTGGGAACTTAGTCTTAAGTCAAATATTTCTTCAAGATTTGTTAAACAGGACAGTAGTGGCTCCCTACCTTCTTTCCAGAAGCAATGATTTTCAATACTTTCAGATAATTTTTTTGGTATTTATATACTATCCTTAAGTAACATGTTCATATTTATCCTTCTTAATTTTGTTTTTAATTTATTTTTATTTTTTATTGTATTTTTTCCATTACCATTTATCCCTCTTATAATCCCCTCCTCAATCACCACACTGTTGTTGTGTTGTCATATAGTCCATGCCCATGAGTCCACAAACTGAACTTACAAGCAAAACAGAGACAGTCTCAGAGAGCAGGCTGACTGTTCTGGGGGTGGGGTTGGGGTTAGAGAGTGGAGGGATCAGGCAAAAACTAAAAAGAAAAAAAGTATCCTTCTTAATTTTAAATGTTTAGGCACTATTTAGTAATTTCCCATCTGGCAGATAAGATTTAGGTACTTTTTATTATTTATTTTTTAATCCTCACCTGAGGATGTTTATTATTTTTTTGGAGGGTCAGGGGGTGGAGAGAGAGAGCGATACCAACATTAATGTGAGAGAGAAACATGGATTGGTTGCCTTCCACACACACGAGGACAGGATATTGAACCTGGAAACTTTTGGTGCATGGGATAATGCTTCAACCAACAGCCATTAAGCCAGGGCAAGATTTAGGTACTTTTAAAACCCCATGCTTGCACAACATACACAAGTTTCTTCTTCTACCCTATACTCTTTGTTTAATATTGATTAAATCCCCGCTTCACCCCCTGGTTCCTACAGTGACCTAACTGTGCTATACTTCCACACTTTCAACACTATTGTTTTATATTACTCCATAGGAGTTGAACTCCTAGCTCTCTCTACCTGTTTTCTAGTAGGTGAGTGGCTTTAGATCCCTTTGTTGCTAAGTTTCTCCTTCCCTTCCCACCCCTTCCCACCCCTTCCCTTACCACCCCTACCTTTCCCTTTCCTTTCCTTTCCTTTCCTTTCCTTTCCTTTCCTTTCCTTTCCTTTCCTTTCCTTTCCTTTCCTTTCCTTTCCTTTCCTTTCCTTTCCTTTCCTTTCCTTCCCTTTCCTTCCCTTTCCTTCCCTTTCCTTTCCTTTCTTGTTTTGGTTCCATGGACATATTTCTCTCTTTTTAAAACAATTGTAGTTGCATTTTTATTTTTTCATGTTTATTATATGATTTAGCTATAATTACTATATTCTATCTTTGGAGCTAAGAGAGGAAAGTTTTTCTATGTGAACCCACAGTACTAGCTTGACATGATGGTATGTACCTTGGGATTTCTAGATGAATAAAAATTTCTCTTCATGTAATGATTACTCAGCATTTGGGGTTTTAGTTATAAAGAGATTTTCTTGATTACTTTTCCATGCTTAATTTGTAATCATACATTATAATATTCATATACCTGAGTATCACTCTAGATTGTGAAGCAATGGAAGCATGAGTCCATTCAGGTTGCATCAGGCAGGCAGGTGTCTTTGAATGTAAAGGCAGTAACAATGGTCCTGTATAACACTAGGACCCCAGACTGATGGCACAGGAATTTTTGTAGGTTTGTTGAGTAGCAATGGTTACCTCAGCAGGAGAACCTTGTGACAGATTGGAGGAAGAGAAAATAAGAGTGGAAAAAGTCATCATCCCCAGGCTGATGTTGGAACTTGAAATAGAAATGGAAAATATGGATGAGGAGGCAACTAATTTTTGGCTCGAAAACAAGGTTTTGCTTGGTTCCAGAGGGGTGAATGGCCTAATGGAGTTTTTGCCATCATCCTAAATCATCTCTAAGGTGGGAAAGCATGGTGCCAATGCATTAGAGATAATGAGAAGAGGCTGTTGTGGCACTGACAGTGAAGGGCCAAGGAGTAGGAGTTGAGACTGGAGAGGTAGCATTTTGTTAATTCTTAAAAAACACCTTGTAGGCCAAATCTGAGTTTAGCCTTTTCCCATCAGCAGTAGAGAGGCTTTGAATAGTTTTCAGCAAGGAAGTGAAGTAATCTTATTTGGATTTTAATGGTCTCCTCTGCTTGCTCTGTGAAGAATGGATTAATACAGCATAAGGGTAGTCATGACTGTGAGGAGGCCAATAATCCTACTTTGGTAGGGTGGTGTCTGGCAAAAGGGAGTGGAGGATGGGAGGATGGAGGAGGAGAAGGGATGGGAGAGAGAGAGAGAGAGAGAGAGAGAGAGAGAGAGAGAGAGAGAGAGAGAGAGAGAGAGAATGAAAATGGGTTTAAGAGATATATTGGAGTTAGAATGATAGGAAAAGTAAATGGAATGTTTAGTCAATGAGTCTAATGTGGCTGAACTTGGCATTCTGATTGTCTTTCTTTTGCTAAATTTATTTCCTACCAGTTTTCCTAACTTGACTCACTTGCCCATATATACTGTTATTCTCCCCTGTCTTTTAATTCCATTCTTCTCTTTTAACATTTGAATTTCTGCTTTGTCTCACTGACACAAGGGCTTGGCTGTTTTTGTGCCTGGATACCTTTACCAACCCCTCTCCATTTTTCTTCTTCCACATTGGTGACCCATTAAGACCATTCTTCATTTTAAGTTGTCTGTGTTGTGCCCTCTCCCTTATTCTCTGCTTGCTTTCAAGAGATCTTTCCAAATTTTCAGTTGGGGTTTGAGAAAAAAAAAAAACAACTTGCTCTTGGGGAGTGGATATATGCTTGCCAAATGTTTGCAAAAAGTATCTCATTATTACAAGTGGTGTTCCAGCTGCATTAACACCCAGGGAGAAAGAAGTAAATACTCAATATTAGAACTCATTCTTATTTTTATTTGAGGAGTGATTTCCTCCTGCATTCTGAATGCCTGTTTAGAAGTATATAAATGACACAGTCTTCGGAAGCATTTGGGGATCCTGGGAAGCATTTAGGGGGCCCCCAACCCTCAGGCCATGGACTGGTGCCTATCCGTGACCTGTTACGAATAGGTCTGCATGGCAGGAGGTAAGCATGAATGTAATGCACTTGAATCATCTTGAAACCATGACCCCTCCTACCCCAGTCCATGGAAAAATTGTCTTCTATGAAACCAGTGCCTGATGCCAAAATGGCTGGGTACTGCTGCTGGGCAGTGTCCATGCTATAGAAATGTTTCTAGTTATATGCTTTGTGTGGGGGGTGGAAGCTGCAATTGCTATATATGAATGTTATCTTCCTCTGTTTTTGTGTCTGGTCTGCAGGTTCCCCATTTTTACCTAAAGGTAGGTTGCCTGAACAATGCACAGTATACATTCTTGATTATAGCTCCTGTACCCTAGGGATCAACTACAAATCTGCAGTTATTCCTTAGTATACTGCTTCATCTATCTGCCTGCAGGCCCAGGGACTACTATTGAGAGTACCTCTTTGGATGAAAGGCAGGACACTGCAGTATAGCATCAGGGCTCTGAATCACTGTATGTAGGGTGTGTTTTTGGAATCTGGGTGCCGAGTTGAAAGGGACCATGAATCAGTGCATTCTTAGAATAGGGCCAGTTGTAAATCAGGCCAGCAGCCTGAGGTGATTGTGTTCTCTGGTGATTTAGTTCTGAATTACTGTCTCTAATTGGTGAGTCTGTGAGTCTCTATCTACTAATGGTTTGTTGCTTTGCCAAATACCTCCTAGTGTTAAGTAAAAGAATAATTTGGGCTATAATCTTATTCTCATATAAAACTGTTTAGGGTCTTTTAAGCAATACATATGGATGGGTGACAGCTTTCCAGATGTTTTGGTGTGCTGCAGCTCCAGGCAGGATTTGGCTGTGAGCATTGTGCCCAGAATTGTTAAGTTCAGTATTTGCTTGCTTACTGGGGCTCCTGTGTCATCAGTCTCCGCAGAACTTCTCAGATATCTTCAACTTTTACTTCATGAATCCCTTTCTTGAGCATTTTGTTTTTCTTGGTGAGAAACAGAAGAGATTTTCATTTTCATTTTAATATCTATTGAGTATGTGAAATATATCAGTTCACTGTGTTAAGTATTAAGGATATGATAAATGAATCAGATAGATCTGGTTCCTGCTTTCTTGGAGCTCACGATCTAAAAGGGAAGGCAAATTCTGAACAAGTAATTTACAGGTGATACGAATGCTATGGAATAAAGAATGTTAAAAATTAATTAAATACATACCTAGCTTGGTAGGCGGGGCATGACAGGCAAAGTTTTTTTAACGAAGTATTGCTCAAGCTTAGAAAGTAAAGATTTATAGCTGCTAGCCACTCCAGTAGTGAAAGGGATGGGAGGTGGAAGATGGAGAAGAAAATATTTCAAGGAGAGGAAACAAGTTGTGTGAAGGTCCTGATTATGGGAAAATTCATATCCCATTATGGGAGGTAAGAGAAGACCAGTATGGCTAGAAGTTAGAGAGAGACGGATGAGAATATAGTGATACTGTATTATGCATGTCATATACAGTGCCTTTTTTTGGTATATTTTATTGATTATGCTATTATGGTTGTCTCATTTTTTCCTCCCCATTACCCCCTCAACCCTGCACCCCATCCCATCATCCCTACACCTCTTAGTTTATGTATATGGGTTGTACATATCAGTTCTTTGGCTTCTCAATTTCCCCTACTATTCTTAGCCTCCGCCTATTTTATTTTTTCGTCAACATTTTCCCACCAATACTTTCCTCAGCCCCACCCCTCCCAGCCTCCCACCCTCAATCCTTCCCCCATTTGGCTTTCTCAATGGGTCCTCTATGCATGTTCCTTGATGACCCTTCCCCTCCTTTCCCCCTATTATCCCCCTCCCCCGTCCCCTCTGGTTAGTGTCAGTTTGTCTTATATTTCAATGTTGCTGTTTATGTTTTGCTTGCATCTTTATTTTGTTAATTAGGTTCCACTTATAGGTGAGATCATATGGTATCTGTCTTTCACCACCTGGCTTATTTCACTTAGCATAATGCTCTCCAGTTCCATCCATGCTTTTCCACAGGGTAGGAGCTCCTTCTTTCTCTCTGCTGTGTAGTATTCGATTGTGTAAATGTACCATAGTTTTTTGATCCACTCATTTACTGTTGGGCACTTAGGTTGCTTCCAATTCTTGGCTATTGTAAATTGTGCTGCTATGAACGATGGGGTGTATAGGTTCTCTTGAATTGGTGTTTCAGGATTCTTAGGGGATAATCTCAGGAGTAGAATTGTTGGGTCAAAAGACAGTTCCATTTTTAGTTTTTTGAGGAAATTCCAAGCTGTTTTCCATCGTGGCTGCACCAGCTTGCATTCCCACCAAAAGTGCACTAGGGTTCCCTTTTCTCCACATCCTCCCAGCACTTGATGTTTGTTGATTTGTTTATGATGGCCATTCTGGCTGGTGTGAAGTGGTATCTCATTGTGGTTTTAATTTGTATCTCTCTGATGGCTAGTGATGCTGAGCATTCTTTCATGTGCCTCTGGGCCCTGTGTACATCCTCCTTGGAAAAGTGTCTGTTGAGGTCCTTTGCCCATTTTTAAATTAGATCATTTGTCTTCCTAGAGTGGAGTCATGTGAGTTCTTTATATATTTTGAAGAACAAACCCTTGTCCGAAGTATCATTTGCAAATATATTTTCCATACAGTTGGCTCCCTTTGCATTTTGTTGATGTTTTCTTTAGTCATGCAGAAGCTTTGTATTTTGATGAAGTCCCATTTGTTTATTCTTTACTTTGTGTCGCTTGCTCTAGGAGACATATCAGTGAAAATATTGCTTCCTGGAATATCTGAGATTTTCTTGCCTATGTTCTCCTCTAGGACTTTTATCGTGTCACAACTTATATTTAAGTCTTTTATCCATTTTGAGTTTATTTTTGTGTGTGTTGTAAGTTGGTGGTCTAGTTTCATTTTTTTGCATGTAGCTATCCAGATCTCCCAACACCATCTCTTGAAGAGGCTATTTTTACTCTGTTTTATGCTCCTTTCCCTGTTGTCGAATATTAATTGACCATAGAGACATGGGTTTATTTCTGGGCTCTCTACTCTGTTCCATTGATCTATGTGTCTGTTCTCATGCTGGTACCAGACTGTTTTGATTAGAGTGGCCTTATAATATAGTTTGATGTCAGACATTGTGATCCCTCCTGCTTTTTTCTTCTTTCTCAAAATTGCTGCATCTATTTGGGGTCATTTATGGTTCCAAATAAATTTTTGAAATGTTTGTTCTATATCTGTGAAATATGACTTTGATTATTTAATAGTGATTGCATTGAATCTATAAACTGCTTTGGGTAGGATGGACATTTTGACGATATTAATTCTTCCAATCCATGAACATGGAGTATGCTTCCATTTATTTGTGTCTTCCTTAATTTCTTTCTTCATTGTTGTGTCGTTTTCTGAGTACAGGTCTTTAGCCTACTTGGTAAAGTTAATTCCTAAGTACTTTATTTTTCTTGTTGCTATAGTAAATGGGGTGTTTTCCCTGATTTCTGATTCTGATATTTCATTGTTGGTGTACAAAAATGCCTTCGTTTCTGAATAGTGACCGTGTATCCTGCTGTTTTGAAAAATTCACTTATTAGGTCGAGCAGTTTTTTGGAGTCTCTTGGGTTTTCTATGATCACTGTCATGTCGTCTGCAAACAATGAGAGTTTTACTTCCTCCTTTCCAATTTGGATGACTTTTATTTCTTTTTCTTGCCTTATGGCTATGACTAGGACTTCTAATACCGTGTTGAATAGAAGTGGTGAAAGTGGATATCCTTGTCTTGTTCCTGATCTTAGTGGGAAAGCTTTTAGTTTTTGTCCACTGAGCATAATATTGGATGTAGGTTTCTCGTATATTGTCTTTATTATGTTGAGATATGCCCCTTTATTCCAATTTTGCTGAGTGTTTTTTATCATATACAGGTGCTGTACCTTATCGAATGCTTTTTCCGCATCTGTTGATATGATCATGTGATTTTTGTCTTTCTTTTTGTTTATATGAGGTATTACGTTTATTGATTTGTGACTATCATACCATCCTTGCATCCCTGGGATGAATCCCAGATGATCATGGTGTCTGATCTTTTTAATGTATTGCTGGATGCAGCTTGCCAATATTTTGTTGAGGATTTTTGCATCTATGTTCATCAGTGATATTGGCCTGTAGTTTTCTCTCTTTGTTGTGCCTTTATCTGGTTTTGGATTTAGGATGATGCTGGCCTCATAAAAATATTTTGGGAGTTTTCCTTCTTGGATTTTTTGGAATAGTCGGAAAAGGATAGGGGCTAGCTCTTACTGAAATGTTTTGTAAAATTCTCCTGTGAAACTATGTGGTCTAGTGCTTTTGTGTGCCTGGAGATTTTTTTATTACTGCTTCAATTTCACCAGCTGTTATTGGTCCATTCAGGCTTTCTGCTTCTTCTTCATTCAGTTTTGGAAGATTATATTTTTGCAGAAATGTGTCCATTTCACCCAGGTTATCAAATTCCTTGGCATTTAGTTGTTTGTAGTAATTTCTTACAATTCTTTGTATTTCTGTGGTATCAGTTGTAATTTCCCCTCTTACATTTCTGATTTTATTTATTTGCATCCACTCCCTTTTTTTCTTGATGAGTCTGCTTAAAGGCTTGTCAATTTTGTTTATCTTTTCAAAGAACCAGCTTGTTTTTATTGATCCTTTGAATTGTTCTTTTAGTCTCTCTGTCACTCAGTTCTGCTCTGATCTTGATTATTTCCTTCCTTCTGCTCAATCTGGGCTTTGTTTGCTGTTGTTTCATGAGTTATTGTAGACATAGGGTCAGTTTGTTTATTTGAAATGTTTCTATCTTTTCCAGGTAGGCCTGTATTGCTATGAACTTCCCTCTCAGGACTTCTTTCTCGGTGTCCCACAGGTTTTGGACTGTTGTATGTTTGTTTTCATTTGTTTCCAGGAATACTTTGATTTCTTCCTTGATCTTGTTATTGACCCATTCATTGTTTGATAGTGTAGTATTCAGTCTCCTCAAGTTTGAATGTTTTTGAGTCTTTTCCTTGAGGTTGTTTTCTAGTTTTAAGCCCTTGTAGTCTGAGAAAATGCTTGAGTTGATTTCAATTTTCTTAAATTTGTTGAGGCTTGTTTTGGGTCCTATCATGTGGTCTATCTTTGAAAATGTTCCATGTACATTTGAAAAGAATGTGTAGTTTGTTCCTTTGGAATGAAAGGCTATATATATATATATATATATATGACCTTAACTCATATATATATGAGTTAAGTCCATTTGATCTAATGCATTGTTCAGTTCCACAATATCTTTGTTGATTCTTTGATGGATGATCTATCCATTGTTGACAGTGGGGTATTAAAATCCCCTACTATAAGTGTGTTGCTGTGTATATCTTTCTTGAAGTCCTCCTGGATTTTCCTTATATATTTGGGTACTCCTATGTTGGGTGCATAAAGGTTTACAATGTTTATGTTCTTTATGTACTCTTTCTTTTAGTATAATAAAGTATCCTTCTGGGTCTCTTTTCATAGTCTTTGTTTTGAAGTCTTTTTTGTCTGATATAAGTATTGCTACCCCGGCTTTTTTTCCCTGTCCATTCATTTGGAATATTTTTTTTACAACCCTTCACTTTCAACCTGTATAGGTCTTTCATTCTGCGGTTGGTCTCTTGTAGGCAGCATATGTGTGGGTCCTGTTTTCTTATCCATTCAGCTACTCTATGTCTTTTAATGGACTATATAATACCTATAATAACTTAAGGTTATTATTGATAGATACTTATTCATTTTTTCCCTTTGTACTTGTGTTCCTCTCCCTCTCACTCTTTTTCTTCATCTTCTTAAAGCACTCCCTTTAGCATATCTTGCAACGCTGTTTCGGTTGAGGTGTATTCTTTTAGCCTTCTTTTGTCTGAGAGACTCCTTATTATTTCTTCCATTTTATTTGAGAACCTTGCTGGGTAGAGATAGTCTTGGTTGCAGGCCTTCACTTTTCATTACTTGGAAAATTTCTTGCCATTCCTTTCTGGCTTGTAGTGTTTCTGAGGAGAACTTGGCTGCTAGCCATATTGGGGCTCCCTTTTATGTTACTTCCTGTTTCTCCCTTGCTGCCTCTAAGATTTTCTCTTTGTCTTTGATATCGACCATTTTCATTATCATGTGTCTTGCAGTGAATCTCTTTGGGTTCCTCTTGATTGGGACCCTCTGTGCTTCCTGGATGTATGTGACTGTTTCTCTCCTCAAATTATGGAAGTTTTCCATCATTGCTTTTTCAAACAGGTGTTCTATGCCATGCTCCTCTTCTTCTCCTTCCGGTATTCCTATTATATGAATATTATTACGTTTCACGTTGTCCTGCATTTCCCTTAACCCCTCTTCATTCTCTTTGAGCCTTTTTTCATTTTCTTGCTCTTTCCAGGAGTTTTTTACTACCATGTCCTCCAGCTCACTGATTCGATCCTCTGCTTCATCTAGCCTGATTTTGATTCCTTCTACTGTGTTTTTCATTTCGGAAATGGTATTCTTCATCTCCTCTTCGTCCTTGTTGATAGTTTCTATGTCCTTTTTCATGCTGATATAGTTTGCAGTAAGTTCCTCATAGTTTCTCTGTAGTTTTTTATAATTCTTACTGAGCTCGTTGAGTTCATTGAGCTTCCTTATAACCATTATTTTGAACTCAATATCTGATAGTTTACTTGTCTGTATTTCATTCCATAGTCTTTCTGGGGATTTCTCCTTTCCTTTCACTTGAGGGTTGTTTCTTTGTTTTTTCCATTATTTGTCGACCTGAAGAAAACCACAAAGCCCAGGAAACAAACCCAGGACCACAGAAATACCTCTCCCCTGCAATTCCTCTATCAACAGCAAGTGAACCAGTGTTAATTAGGCTGTAAAGAGATTAAGACAATATAAGAAAGGAGAAAAATAAACTATAGTATAAAACCTAGTGACTTAATATGCACAAACTTGATGGACAGAAAAACAAACGTTAAAAAGCTATGTAGTAAAGAAAGTATTGCAATTCATGGAGAAGACCTCAGTAGATTTTGTCTCAGTAGCCTGTAGTATTTACCACTGTTTTTTTCTTTCTGGATTCACCTCTAGTGAAGTCAGATGTTGACCCCATCAGACCTTAGGCAGTCTGTTTGAGACTTCCTGGGATCTACTCTGTGGCTGTCTCCCATTGTTAATCTAGTCACTCTGTGCTCAGCAGTCAGGTTTTAATGGGGCAGAATCTCTCCTGGGGTTTGGGATAATGTTTCCCCTCAGGCTGCTGCTGCTAGGAGGGGAGGCGTCTGTGTGAGCAAGATGGTTGCTGCCATGTGGGGGATGGCTCAGCACCAGGATCCTGGCGGCTACTTTTTCAGTTCTCTCTCCAAAGCCTTCATCCTCAGTCTCTCCTCATGCTTCTCAAGCCCACTGTGCCCTCACCTTTGCCGGATCCCAGGGTAAGTGGCTGCAGATGAATGGTTATGTGGTGGCCCTTTAAATGGCTCTTTCAGTCTCCAGCTGCCAGGCAGAGGGCAATCCTGCCACCTTTTGCAGATGGCTGTTATTTGTATACTTTTTGGGTTTTGGTGTTGTAGGCTGGGGATCCCTGCTTATGGTTTAGACCCTTCTCTTCTTAGGGGGATCCTACTGGTCCCTCAAATATCCTTCTGGCACTGCTGCCTGAGGGTGCCCAGCCAGACCTCTCACATCTCTCCTACACTCTTTGCCAGTCAGGTTGTGCCAAACTGATTCGTCTGTCTGGGGTTAACAAAGCTTCTCTCTCGCTACTGTTCAGTCATTTGCTCTGGGTGATTTCACCACGATTTAGTTGTAATTCCAGATTGGTCCTGGGAGGAGGTCAATGTGACTTCCATTCACTCCTCTGCCATCTTGATCTCTGCCTGTTGATTCTTTTGAAGTTCTACCATTGTTGACAGTGCCATGTTAAAATCCTCTGCAATGACTGTATTGCTGTCAATCACCTTCTTAAAGTCCGCCAAGATTTTTCTTGTGTATTTAGGTTCTCCAATGTTGGGTGCACATATGTTTACAAGGTTTATATCCTCTCTTGTTTAATGTATCCCCTTAATATTATGCTGTGACCTTCATTGTCTCTTGTTATGGCCTTTGTTTGAACTCTATTTTGTCTGATATAAGTAATTGCTATCCCAGTTTATTTTTTCATGCCCATTTACTGGGAATATTTTTTCCATCCCTTCACTTTCAGCCTGTGTGGAACTTTTGTTCTGATGTGGGTCTCTTGTAGACAGAATTTATGCAAATTGTGTTTTCTAATCTACTCCACTATACTATGCCTTTTATTGGAGCATAATCTATTTACATTTAAAGTTATTATTGATAGATACTTGTTCATTGACCTTTTTCCCTTTGTACCTCTGTTCCCCTGTCTCTTTCTTCTCCTTCTTAAAGCTGTCTCTTTACTTTCTCTTGCAGTGCTGGCCTGGTGGAGATGTACCCTTTTAGCCTTCTTTTGTCTGGGAAGCTCTTTATTTAGCCATCCATTTTAAATGAGATCCTTGCTGGATAGAATAGTCTTGGTTGAAGTCTCTTGTTTTTCATTACTTGGAATATTTTGTGCCAATTCCTACTGGCTTGTAGTGTTTCTGTTGAGAAATCAGTTGATAGCCTTATCAGAGCTCCCTTGTTTATTACTGTTTCTTTCTTGCTGCCTTTAAGAATCCCTCTTTGTCTTTAAATTTTCCCATTTTCATTATGATGTGTCTTGGAGTGGGCCTCTTTGGGTTCATCTTGATTGGGACCCTCTGTGCTTCCTGAGCTTGTGTCACTTTTCCCTCACCAAATTAGGGAAGTTTTCTGTTATTTTTTTTTTTAGACAGGTTTTCTATCCCTTGCTCTTTTTCTTCTCCTTCTGGTATTCCAGTGATGCAAATGTTGTTACATTTCATGTTGCCCTGAAGCTTACTTATGCTATCCTCATTTTTTTAGTTTATTTTGTTTTGTTGCTCTGACTGGGTGTGTTTTTTTTCCCTAGCTTGTCTGCCATCTTATTGATTCAGTCCTCTGCTTCATCTAGCATGCCTTTAATTGCTTCTAGTGTATTCTTCACTTCTGATATTGTATTCTTCATTTCTTCTGGTTCTTATTTATAGTTTCTATGCCCTTTTTCATGCTGCTCAATGCCCACTAAGATCCTTGTATCTCTCATAAAGTTCCTTGTAGTTTTCTCTGAGCTCCTTGAGCATCCTATAACTATTATTTTGAACTCTATGTCTGATCAAAGCTTGCTTCATTTTCATTTAGTTCCTTTTCTGGGGATTCATCTTTTCCTTTCCATTGGGGTTAGTTTCTTTGTCTCCCTATTTTAGGTAACTCTTTTTGTTTCTGCATCTCTGATTGCTCTGCTTTGAATGCCCATCTTTGTGGGTTGGTCTTCTGTGGTAGGAGTTTTGTGGGACTCAGTTGTGCCATTTCTCGGATTTCCTAATCTGGATGATCTAAAGATGCCCTTTATTCAGTTTATGTGGTCTTTCTTGTTGTACTTGGGGTTTAGTTTTTGATTGCTCATTCATTGGGTTCTCCCCTCTGGCTGGCTGATGTCTTGTATGCCGTTGTACAGGTGCTGGTAGAACAAAGCAAAACTGCTCAGAAATTCAAACCCATTTCAGCAAAAATATCCCCCAACCACATCAGCAATATCAACAGCAAATGAGCAAAAATTATTAAAGTTGGAAAGAGATTAAGGGTATTGTAAGATAGGAAAAAGGAATATGAGATGAGTAGAGGAGAGAAAAATGATTTTTAGAGGGAACAGGGAGGAGAAATAGTAAGAGTAGGGGATAGAAACAAGGCAAAGAAAGGGAGAAAACAATATTTAAAATGTAAGTAAAAATGACAATGGTGATGGCAAAATGGAGTAAGAAAAGAGAAGTGTATAATATGGGCTTTGAAATAAAATTTTAAATGAATTTTAAATTTAAAATTATAATATGAGCAAAATTGAAGAAAAACCACAGCAGTTTCAATAACAATGAGAGATGAGCAAAGATTAATAAAGGTGGAAAGAGAACAAGAATATTATAAGAATGAGAAAAGAGAATGTGAGATGTCTACAGTAAAGAAAAATGATTTTGAAAGGGTAGAGGGAGGAGAAATAATGAGTAAGGAATAGAGTCCAGGCTAAGACAGGGAAAAAATAAAATTTCAAACTCAAATATGCACGGGCAAGATGAAGACGAAATGGAGTAAGATGGGGAGAGTAACCTATGAGATTTGAAATAAAAGAATAGTGAACAAGTAGGGATAAAATTGAAGCAAAACAGCAATAACCACAATATCCATGCCAAGCAAGCAATAATTAAAAATGTGGAAAGAACATAAGAATATTATAAGAAACGGAAAAAAGAATGTGAGGTGACTAAAGGAATAAAAAATGATTTTGATAGAATAGAGGGAGGAGAAATGGTAACAGTAAGGAATAGGAACATGGTGTAGAAAGGGAAAAATAAAATTGAAAACTAAAATAAGAAAGGGAAGGAAAAAGGCAAAATGAAGTAAGACAAGGGAAGGGTACAATGTGAGATCTGAAATAAAAATATAAAAATAAAAGTAAAAATAATGAAAAATAAAAGAGAAAATAATGAATTAGTTGGAATAAAATTGAAGAAAAAGAAGAAATGTTAAATGCTATGCACAAGAAAAGAAATAAATTCTGAAGAAAAATGAGCTGGGATTCATCTCAGCAGAATTTGGTGTTTGCCTTCTGTCTTCTCCTTTCAGATCTGCCTCTGGCTTTTTATTAGCTCAGGGCCCAGAAGTGGGTCATCTGAGTTGTAGCAGCACTGCATGTACCACCTTCACCTGCCTCTAGAGGGAGCTTCTATTGTGATCGGCAGGGTGGGACCCCATGGGTCTCCCCTGGAAAACGCTGTTTCATCTTCTGGGAATATTTTGGGTGTGGGCCTCCAGCCCCTGCACCACCCTTCTTGGTCTGTCCCAGCTTATTTCCAATAATGTAGAGTTTCTGATGAATTAGCTGTCCATTTCAAGGGAGGGAACAATCTGTGCAAAAGGGTCAGCTCTTTCCTGCTTGGTGCTGACAGAAGCTCTGTGTGTCGCCGAGGCTGGGTGGTGTCCTGGTTCCCCCTTGATGCATTAGTTTCTGATCCCTGCTTTGCTGGCTTCAGTGGAATAGGGCCCTAGGAATCAGTGTATGTTGTTTTCCTGAGAGAAGTACAAAATGGGCCCTTTTGACGTTTCCCTTCCTGTCTTTCTCCTGTGGATATGCACCGTGCAGTTTGTTTTTCAGCCTTTCCTGCCTGAAATCCAATGCTCTGAGAAAGGCTGAAAGTGAAGGGATCCTGCTCTGAGTCCTCAGAGCTTTCTCACTGAATGCGGGATTTGCAGTCCTGCAGGAGGTGGGGGCTGGGTACATCCTTCCCTTCCCAGAGGTTTGAACTCTGCCAGGGAAGGGGGTTCTGCCTGCCTGTAAAAAATCTCAGGCACTCAACTCTTGCCTGTCTAATTCCCAGCCCACTACCCTCACAGTAGTCATGGTCCCAAACTCTCTATTTTGCATAGTCCCCCGCTTGCTAGCCACACTGGGGTGGATCCCAGAAATCCCTTTGCTGTGCACGGTTCTGACCTCCCTGCCCAGCTGTATTCATTGGGAGCAAACTGCACTCAGTCTTGTCCATGTGCTCACAGGGCAGCTGTATATGGGGTCCTTACCCTGCATGCGTCAACTCCCCTTTTAAAAAGTCTATCTCTGGCACATCCATTGCAGCAGAGTCACTGTTACTCTTTTGGCGCACATCACCTCTCCAAAAAGCTAAAAGTCCCTTATGGTCATGGCTGGCCACAGCCTGCCTCTGCCTGACCCAGGTGTGGCCTCCAATCCTTTTGGGAGATAGAGTGCCTCTCTCTTTCTGGCACTCTCCCAGTTGGCATTTGGCACTGCAGCTGTGGATGTGCTGCTCACTGTGTATGTAGCCTGGATCTCCCTGACTTCAGATATCCTCCAAAGTCACTCTTGGCCCAGGTCTGAGGGTTCCCTGCCCTGAGAGGGGAGGGATCGACAAAGCTGTGATTTCTGATAAGTCTTTCCATGGCTGCAGGCTCCACATATGGGGTATTTCCCCTTTAACTTATAAAATCGCCTTACCACCTATTGTGAAGTGTCTTCAGTACTCCCTGGCTTCCAAACTTCATATCAGCTAAGATTTCATTGATTGTTCAAGTTATTTGTCAGTAGATCAGCTGAGAATCCGAATTTGGGGTAAGAGCAAGTGGATTCAGATTCCATCTACTTGGCTGCCATCTTCTGCCTCTCCTAAATGTGTTGATAACACATGTCCAGTGCTTCTTGTATCTTGTATTTTATTCAATAAATGTCTCTATTTTTCATTTTACATGGCTGGGTACCTGCTGGACAGACTTCATATGTGTGTGTACATGATGTCAGATAGAGTTTGAGAGTCAGTCTTTTCTATGTGGATATCCAATAGATACTCAATTAATTACCAAATATTTTAATAAGTTTTAATAATCTAATAAGGTAATTCTCTTCTTCCTTCTCCTAAATTTTAGAATAAAGTTGCCAATTTCCATAGTAAAGGACCTCTTGGAATTTGTATTACAATTGCACTGTATCTATTGGTCAATGTGGGAATAACTCTTATTTTTCCAAAAAGGAGTCTTCCAATGTGAGAACATGTATATCTGTCCATTTATTTAAATTTTATTTTTCCTCAATATATTAGGTAGTTATTGCATATACATCTTGTACAAATTTTAATTTATTCTTAGCTATTTATTTGATGCTATTATAAATGAGTCCTTTAAAAATTTATATTTTCTAAACGATTTTGTAGTCCTACAGAAATGCAATTGATTTTTTAACTTTTCGAATATTGACTTTATAGTCAGAGATGCTGATGAATTCATTAATAGCATTAATTTATCTGCTGTTTCTAGAAATATTTGAATAATCTTATTTCACTTTTTTATTCCAAATTTTTATATATTTATTTTTTTCATGCCTTACTGTTTTGCCTAGGACTCAGTACAGTGCTGTATGTAAGTGGAGATTATAGGTATCTTCTATTTTATTCTTGGGCTGAAGAAAAATTTTTATTATTTCATCATTAAGTATGGATTTTGCTGTATGTTTTTCTCATCAGATTAAGAAAATTTCTTTTTATTTTTGGTTTCTAGAGTTTTTTAAAATCACAAATGTGTGATGAATTTTTCCTCCTGTTGCATTGAGATATAATTAACATATAATGTTGTGTAAGGTTGAGGTGCATACCATGATCATTTGATATACAAATATATTTAAAAATTATTACTACAATAAGGTTAGTTAACACATGAATCAGTGTTGATTTTTATCAGATAAGTTTTGCATCTTATGGGTTGATCACATTTGCATCTTTGTTTTGTTAATGTGGCAAAGTACATTATTAGATTTTCAAGTGTTAAATCAACATTTTATTCTTGGTATAAACTCTGATTTTCTAGTTATTTTGCATAACAGGATAGGATATGTGTGTGCATATATGTGTAAATGGGTGTGTTAAAACTTTGGCATCACTGTAAGTGAGATTGGCCTTTAATTTTCCTTTAATTGTCAAGTTCTTGTTAGGTTTTGGTATTAAGATTACATCAGCTTCAAAAATGAATTGGGATACAAAACTAATTTTTTATACTGTGGAAGAGATTATGTAAGACGGGTGCCATTTATTCTTTAAAGGTTTAGAGAAATTCACTGGTAATGCTATCTGGGCAAGTTTTTAGTTACAGATTCAGGTTTTTTTTAAGAGTTATGAGTATTCAGATTTTTTTATTATCCACATTTGTTTTAAATTATATATATTTTTTCTTTATATTCATTGTTGACTCTATTACATATATTCCCATTTACCCCCTCCAACTTTCTCCACCCAAATTTTTATTATCTTCTTTTATTGGTTTTAAGTTATATTTTTAAGGAAATGTCCATCTTCTAAACTTTTACATTTATTGGCATGTCTTTAAAAATTATACCTTCTTATCTTTTTAATGTCTGTTGGATCTTTAACGATATACTTTTTACCATTTCTGATATTGATCATTTGTTTTCTCTCTGTTATTCATCAGAGTTGCTGGTGATTTTTCATTTTCATTGGGGTTTTTTCTCTTTCCTCCTCTCGGTACCACCTAATGATTTCCTGCTGTAGTATGTCTGAGATTTTAATTGTAATGACCTCGGAGAAATAGCGAGAAATAAATCTGTTTTTATCTTGAGACAGAGGTCCTCTATTATATTTTAGAGAGGACTACATATTTTTTTCAGAGATAATTATCTTTACTTATTTTTAATTTAATAATTTTATTGTATTTTAATTGCAATTTATTCCCCTTGTATCCACCTTCCCCCATAGTCACCCCACTGTTTTTCATGTCCCTGAGTCATTTTTCCTTTTTCTCAACCCCTTCCCTCCACACCACCTTAGCTGTCATCCTGCTATCTATGTGTCTGTCTCTATTTTTCTTGTTAGTTCAGTTTGTTCATTAGCTTTCACATATAAGTGAAATCATATGGTATTTGTCTTTCTGTGATTGGCTTACTTTACTTAACGTAATATTCTCCAGGTCCATCCAGGCCGTTGCAAAAAGTTAGTAGTCGAGTTTCATTTTTTGGCATGTAGCTGTGCAGATCTCCCAACACTATTTGTTGAAGAGGCTATTTTTACTCCATTTTATGCTTTTGCCTCCTTTGTTGAATATTAATTGACCGTAAATGCATGGGTTTATTTCTGGGTTCTCTATTCTGTTCCATTGGTCTATGTATCTGTTCTTATGCCAGTGCCAGATGGTTTTGATTACAGTGGCCTTGTATAGTTTGATATTGGATATTGTGATCCCTCCCACTTTGTTCTTCTTTCTCAAAATTACTGTGGCTATTCAGTATCCAATTGAGGACTTTTTGCCTTTTAAAAATATCTACATCTCCATTCTTGGTCAAGTGTATGCCTCATGCTATATAGTCAATAATTTTTATGGAATTAATTATCACATTGATTATTTTGTCCTAATATTTACCTCTTCGCATTCTTCTGTTTCTTTGCTATTACCCCAGAATTCATAGAGTTGGAGGTTTCTAATCCTAAGAAAGCTTAGACCTAGGGAAAGAAAGCTAAATATGGACCCAGTGCTGCTTATGTTCCAGTCTTGTTCTCAGTTGATATTTCTTTGAATTATAGAATATTAGACCTGGGTGTTTAGTCATCATCTAGGTCAGCCCATTCATCTTACAAATAAGAAAACTGAGGCCCAGTAGAGGAAGTCAGTTGCCCCAAATTCAGAGCTAATATTAGGCATATTTTGTAAATTTGTCTGTGTGGGAGAAAGAGATGGAATCATACAGACATTATCTTGTTTTTGCTATGTGGTAATTGCCATGAATTTTCTGGTGTCATTCCTCTTCTTGACATGTAGACCATGTACAATGGCTGCAGAAAGATTAGCACTGGCCTAAGGTGTTGGCACAGCCTGTAGGAGAGAGAAAAGAGTCTTTTTTCCCCCGATCATTATATGGAATAGCAGACTTTTCCTTGGTTCACCATTTATCCAATTATGAACAATATTCTTTAGAAGGATTCTATACTATTGTGTTTCTGGATTTGGACAAATGAAAGTACCTTAGATAGACTTTGTTTTTGTTACCTGCAGTTGCTTTCTACCTTCAGATATCCTGCTAAATTTATAGCAGAGATTCTTAAACCTTGAAATAAAGCCGAATTGTAGAGCTTTTGGGAGTGGTATGTGAGTGTGATGAAAAAGCAGGGAGCGGAGAGGATTAATGTCTTTGGCTAAAATCAGAACACTCTGGGTTGAAGAACTACACAGTTCTTGCATGTCAGATAGCTATATCAGATTCCTAAATCCCTTAGTACTGGTTTCTACATGGCATTATCCAAATCTCTCTATCCTATAGTCTGTGCTGTTTTCTTAGAGTGGTCCCAAGTAGACCCATTGTGGAATTGTATTTCTTGCCAATACTGAGTATTCATTCCTAGAGCCTAGGTCAGCCCTGTGCTCTATGGGAGGCATCAAACAACAGCTTGGACAAATATACACACCTCTATTCCCATAGTATAATTGAATTCTCACCATCATAGTAATTCCTTAGAAAATATTCACTTTTTATTCGTTTATTATTTTTACATTTTTTATTATAGTATAATATTATTTTGTATTAGTTTCAGGTGTATAGCATAGCAGTTAGTCAATCATATATTTAACAAAATGTTTCCCCAATAGTTTCAGTACCCACCTGGCACCATACATAGTTATTATATTATTATTGACTAAATTCTCTATGGTGTACTTTACATCCGCATGACTATTTTGTAACTGCCAATTTGTACTTCTTAATCCTTTCCCCTTTTTTATAATGTTTGGAAATAACACTTAATCAGGAGTCAGAATTATTGTGTTCAGTCCTTCTCTGACACTTATTAGTTCCTGGTTTGTGACCAAGTAAAAACCTCTTTACATTTTAGATTCTTATTCATTCTTTTAGTTAAAAAATTCTTATCCTGCTTACCTATCAGGATTGTGATAAGGATAAAAATCTGATGAGTGGCAAAATACAGGGTCTGGCACAAATAATGCCCCTTTTATTACACAATGTTTTATTATAAAATCATAAGCATGTAATTCTATAACATAACAATATAACACTCAATCACACCATATGATATTTTAGGTGAAATGTTAAAGTTAAAACTATAAATTATTACACCCATATTATTACCCTTACCAACCACACTCAAGCAGGCCTTACTTCTGCCAGACCCTGTATGTCATAAGTGTACAATAGAGTTTATTATTAATATAACATCAGTGCAACCATTTTTTGGATGCCTATAATATGCTATGTACTCTAAAAAATTCAGCCCTTTCTCTCTGTCTCTCTTTCTCCTCCCACCTCCCCCACCTCACACACTCATCACACAATCCAGAAGGAGTAGCTATTATTACCCTCTCCTTATAGGTGAAGAAACTAAGTATATTAGCTTCTATTGCTGATGTAACAGACTACTAAATATCTAGCAGTTTAGATCAGCACACATTTTAAATTTCATTGTTTGTGTAGGTCAGAAGTTTGGTTGACTGAGCTGGGTCTTCTGCTTAGCCTCAGAAGGCTGAAAAAAACGTCAGGGCTGAATTTCTCTTTTGGAAGCTCTGAGGATGAATCTGCTTCCAAGCTTACTTAGATTACTGAGCACTTTCAACTCCATGGAGGTACCCATTTCCTTGCCGGCTATTGGCCAGAAGTTTTTCTCAGCTTCTAGAGGCCACTTACATCCCCTGGCTCATAGTTTCCTTCATCTTCAAAGTCACCAATAGATGATTGAGTTTCTTTGATGCTTTGAATCTCTCCTGCATATCCCTGACTTCCTCTTCTGCGTACCTCTCCTTTATTTAAGGGCCCTTGTGATTACATTGGACTCATCTAGATAACCTAGGATGATTTCTGTATTTTAAGGTAAGTTAATTTTTAACTAATTCAATTGGTAAAGTATCTTTGACCATGTAATATTAACATATACACAGTCGTGATAATAAAGGGTGAAGATCATGGGGGTAAAAATTTTGCTACCTCACTAAGAGAGCCATTTTAATTTAATTTTAACATCTATATTATTTTAATTTTATTTATTTTTAAAGTTTATTTTTAATTACATTGGCATAGAATATTATTTTAGTTTCAGGTGTACAACAGTGATTAGACATTATATAACTTACAAATTGAGCACCACAATAAGTTTAGTACCAATCTGTCACTGTACATGGTTAGTAGGATATTATCGACTATATTCCCTATGCTGTGCATTACATTTCTATGACTTATGTTATAACTGTCAATTTGTACTTCTAAATGCCCTTTACTTTTATCAGTTATTCCTTACCACACATTCCATCTGGCAACCATCAGTTTGTTCTTTGTATCTATGAGTTTATTTCTGTTTTGTTATTTGTACATTTGTTTTGTTTTTCAGCTTCTACATGAAAGTGAATCATATGGTGTTTGTCTTTCTTTGTCTGACTTATTTCACTTATCATAATACCCTCTAGATCTATCCTTGTTGTAAATGGCAAAAATTTTTTAAGGATACTATTCCATTGTATGTATACTCACACCTTTTTTATCCATTTATCTATTGTTGGACACCTATGCTGCTTCCATATCTTGGCTACTGTAAATAATGCTGCAATGAACATATGAGTACATATGTCTTTTCAAATTAGTGCTTTTGATTTCTTCAGATAAATACCCTGAAGTGGGATTGCTGGGTCATACAGCAGTTGTATTTTTAATTTTTTGAGGAATCTCAATACTGTTTTCTATAGTGGCTGTGCCAATTTACAATCCCACCAGCAGTGCATAAAGGGTGCCTTTTCTCCATGTCCTTACTAGCATTTAATCTGTGGTGTAGTTTTGATAATCATTCTGAGAGGTGTCTGGTGGTATCTCATTGTAGTTTTAATTTGCATTTCCATGATGATTAATGATGTTAAGCATCTTTTCATGGGTCTGTTGGCCATCTGTGTGTCTTCACAGAAAAATATCTCTTAAGGTCTTCTGCCCATTTTTTAACTGAATTCTTTTTTATGTTGAGTTGTATATTAACATCTTATCAGATATATCATTTGCAAATATCTTCTGCCATTCAGTAGGTGGTCATTTTGTTTCTTTGAGAGTACAAAAGTATTTTTTTTTTTGTTTGATGTGGTCCTGTTTTCTAATTTTTCCTTTTGTTGCCTTTGTCCTGAGAGATATATCCAAAACATATTGCTAAGACAGATGCAAAGAATTTACTTCCTATGTTTTCTTCTAGGAGTTTTATGGTTTCAGGTCTTATATTTTAGCTTTTAATCAATTTTGAGTTTATTTTCTATATGGTGTAAGAAAGTGGTTCAGCTTTATTTTTTGCATCTATCTGTTCAGTTCCCCCAACATTATTTATTGAAGAGATTGCCTTCACACTTTTGTATACTCTTATTTCCTTTGTTATAGATAATGTACGAGTGGGCTTTTTTCTGGGTTTCTGTTCTGTTCCACTGATCTATGTTTCTGTCTTTGAGCCTGTGCCATACTGGTTTTATTATTGTTCTTCAATTACAGTTGTCCCCATTCCCCCCCACCCCATTACTCTTGTCTGCCCTACCCACTGCCACCTCCCATAACCAATCCTCCCACCACCTTGTGTCTTTGTCCATGGGTCCTTTATACATGTTCCTTGATGACCCTTCCCTTTATTTCCCTTTTTACCCCAAACCCACTCCCCTCTGGTCACTGTCAGTTTGTCCTTTATTTCCGTGTCTCTGGTTCTGTTTTGCTCGCTTGTTTGTTTTGTTGACTAGGTTCCACTTGTAGGTGAGGTCATATGGTATTCGTCTTTCACTGCCTGGTGTATTTTGCTTAGCACAATACTCTCCAGTTCCATCCATGCTGTCACAAATGATAGGAGTTCCTTCTTTTTTTCTCCTGTGTAGTATTCCATTGTGTAAATGTTCCACAGTATTTTTTTCCCCACTCATTTATTTATGGGCATTTAGGCTGTTTCCAGCACTTGGCTATTGTTAATTGCACTGCTATGAACATTGCGGTGCATAGGTTCTTCTGAATTGCGGTTTAAGGATTCTTAGGGTATAATCCCAGCAATGGAATTGCTGGGTCAAAAGGAAGTTCCATTTTTAGTTTTTTAAGGAAATTCCAAATGTTTCCCACAGTGGCTGCACCAGTCTGCATTCCCATCCACAGTGCACTAGGGTCCCCTTTTCTCCACAACCTCACCAGCACTTGATGTTTGTTGATTCGGTTATGATGGCCATTCTGACTGGTGTGAAGTGGTATCTCATTGTGGTTTTAATTTGCATCTCTTTGATAACTAGTGATGCTGAGCATCCTTTCATATGTCTCTGAGCTCTCCGTATGTCCTCCTTGGAGAAGTGTGTGTTCGGGTCCTTTGTCCATTTCTTAATTGGATTGTTTGTCTTCCTGGAGTGGAGTCATGTGAGTTCTTTATATATTTTGGAGATCAAACCCTTGTCTGAGGTATCATTGGCAAATATATTTTCCCATATGGTTGGTTCCCTTTTCATTTTGCTGATGCTTTCTTTAGCTGTGCTGAAGATTTTTATTTTGATGAAGTCCCATTTGTTTATTCTTTCCTTTATATTCCTTGCTCTAGGGGACATATCAGTGAAAATACTGCTGCGTGGGATATCTGAGATTTTCCAGCCTATGTTCTCCTCTGGGACTTTTATGGTGTCACAACTTATATTTTAGTCTTTTACACATCTTGCATTTATTTTTGCGTATGGTGTAAGTTGGTAGTCAAGTTTCATTTTTGCACATGTAGCTGTCCAGATCTCCCAACACCATTTGTTGAAGACACTATTTTTACTCTATTTTATGCTTCTGCGCCCTTTGTTGAATATTGATTGACCCTAGACACATCGGTTTATTTCTGGGCTCTCTATTCTCTTCCATTGATCTATGTGTCTGTTCTCATGCTGGTACCAGACTGTTTTGATTAGAGTGGCCTTATAATATAGTTTGATGTCAGACATTGTGATCCCTCCTGCTTTTTTCTTCTTTCTCAAAATTGCTGCACCTATTTGGGGTCATTTATGGTTCCAAATAAATTTTTGAAATGTTTGTTCTATATCTGTGAAATATGACTTTGATTATTTAATAGTGATTGCATTGAATCTATAAACTGCTTTGGGTAGGATGGACATTTTGATGATATTAATTCTTCCAATCCATGAACATGGAATATGCTTCCATTTATTTGTGTCTTCCTTAATTTTTTTCTTCATTGTTGTGTCGTTTTCTGAGTACAGGTCTTTAGCCTACTTGGTAAAGTTAATTCCTAAGTACTTTATTTTTCTTGTTACTATAGTAAATGGGATGTTTTCCCTGATTTCTGATTCTGATATTTCATTGTCGATGTACAAAAATGCCTTCGATTTCTGAATATTAACTCTGTATCCTGTTCTGCCAAATTCACTTATTAGGTCGAGTAGTTTTTGGGTGGAGTCTACAGGGTTTTCTTTGTACACTATCATGTCATCTGCAAACAATGATAATTTTACTTTCTCCATTACAACCCGGATGCCTTTTAGTTCTTTTTCTTGTCAGATCTCTGGGGCTAGATCTTCCAATATTGTGTTGAATAGAAGTGGTGAAAGCGGACAGCCTTGTCTTGTTACTGATCTTAGTGGGAAGGTTTTATGTTTTTGCCCATTGGGTTAGATGTTGGCTGTAGGTTTTTCATATAAAACCTTCATTATGTTGATGTGTGCTCCTTCTACTACCACTTTGCTGAGTGTTTTTTATCATAAGTGGTGCTATATCTTATTGAATGCTTTCTCCTCATCTATTGATATGATCATGTGATTTTTGTCATTCCTTTTCTTTATGTGATGTATTACATTTATTGGTTTGTGAATATTGTACCACCGTTGCATCCCTGGGATGAATCCCACTTGATCAAGGTGTAGGATCTTCTTAGTGTATTGCTGAATGTGGTTTGCCAATATTTTGTTGAGGATTAGCATCTAAACTCATCAATGATATTGACCTGTGGTTTTCTTTCTTTCTTTCTCTTTTTTTTTTTTTATCTTTTTCCTGTTTTGGAATTAGGATGATTCTGGCCTTATAAAAAGAGTTTGGGAGTCTTCCTTCTTCTTGCATTTTTTGGATTAGTTTGACAAAGATAGGGGTTAGCTCTTCCTTAAAAGTTTTGTAAAAATATCCTGTGAAAATATCTGGTCCAGGGTTCTTGTGCGCTGGATGATTTTCAATTACTGTTTCGATTTCACTAGCTGTTGTCAGTCTGTTCAGGCTTTCGGCTTCTTCACTCAGTTTTGGGAGATTATATTTTTCCAGGAATTTGTCCATTTCACCCAGGTTTTAAATTTCTTGGCATATAGTTCTTTGTAGGAATTTCTTATAATCCTTTCTATTTCTGTGGTATCAGTTGTAATTTCTCCACTTTCATTCCTGAATTTATGTATTTGGGTCCTCTCTCTTTTATTCTTGGTGAGTCTGGCTAAAGACTTGTTGAGTTTGTTTATCTTTTCAAAGAACCAGCTCCTGGATTTATCGATCCTTTGCATTGTTCTTTTAGTCTCTATGTCATTTAATTCTGCTCTGATCTTTATTATTTCCTTCCTTCTACTTGCTCTGGGCTTTGTTTGTTATTGTTCCTCCGCTCTTGTAGATGTAGGGTTGGTTGCTTATTTGAAATGTTTCTGTCTTTTTTAGGTAGGCCCGTATTGTTATGAACTTCCCTCTCAGGATTTCTTTCTCTGTGTCCCACAGGTTTTAGACTGTTGTATGTTCATTTTCATTTGTACACAGAAGCTTTTTAATTTCTTCTTCAATCTCATTATTAACCCACTCATTCTTAATGATATGATATTCAATCTCTATGAGTTTGAATGTTTTTGAGTTTTCCTTGAGGTTGGTTTCTAATTTCAAGCACTTGTGGTCTGAAAAAATGCTTGACATGATTTCAATTTTCTTAAATTTGTTGAGGCTTGTTTTGTGTCCTATCATGTGGTCTATCTTTGAAAATATTCCATGTGCATTTGCAAAGAATGTGTAGTTTGCTTCTTTCAGATGAAAGATTTTATATATATATAAAAGATTTTTTATATATATATAAAGATTTTGATATATATATCAGTTAAGTCCATTTGATTTAATACATCATTCATTCCCACAATATCCTTGTTGATATTTTGTTTGGAAAATATATCCATTGTTGACATCGGGGTGTTAAAATCCCCTACTATGAGTGCATTGCCATCTATCTTTCTTGAAGTCCTCCTAGATTTGCCTTATATATTTATGTTCTCCTATGTTGGGTGCATATATATTCACAATGTTTATGTCTTCTTGATGAATTCTTCCCTTGAGTATTATGTAGTGTCCTTCTCTGTCTTTTTTAATGGCCTTTAATTTGAAGTCTATGTGTCTGATATGTGTATTGCCACCCAGTGCCTTTTTCATAGGATATTTTCTTGGCATATTTTTTTCCAATGCTTCTCTTTCAACCCCTGTAGGTCTTTTGTCCTGAGATGGGTCTCTTGTAGGCAGCATATGTGTGAGTCATGTTTTCTTAGCCATTCAGCTACCCTATGTTTTTTGGTTGGAACATTTAATCCATTTACATTTAAGGTTATTATCGATAGGTACTTATTCATTGCCTTTTTCTTTCTTTGTACCTGTGTTCCTCTCTCTCACCCTTTTTTTTTTTCATCTTCTTAAAGCAATCTGTTTAGCATATCTTGTAATGCTGCCTTATTGGAAGTGTATTCTTTTAGCCTTCTTTTGTCTGGAAAACTCCACATTTCACTTTCCATTTTAATTGAGAGCCGTGCTTGGTAGAGTGGTCTTGGTTGCAGGTCTTTGCTTTTCATTACTCGGAATATTTCTTGCCATTCCCTTCTGGCTTGTAGTGTTTCTGTTAGGAAGTCAGCTGCTAGACTTTTCAGGTCTCCCTTGTATGTTACTAGCTGTTTATTCCTTGCTGCCTTTTAGATTCTCTCCTTGTCTTTGAATTTTGCCATTATAATTATGATATGTCTTGGAGTGGGCATGTTTGGGTTCATCTTGATTGTGACCCTTTATGCTTCCTGGATTGTGTGACTATTTCTCTCATCAAATTAGGGAAGTATATCATCATTATATTTTCTAAGAGGTTTTCTACCCCTTTCTCCTCTTCTTCTCCTTCTGTTATCCCTATTATATGGATATTATTATGTTTCATGTTGTCCTGTAGTTCCCTTAACCCTCTTTCTTCTTTTCGAGTCTTTTTCCTTTTCTTGCTCTTTCTGGGAGTTTTTTTCTAGCTTGTCCTCCAGCTCGCTGATTTGATCCCTGCTTCATCTAGCCTGCTTTTGATTCCTTCTGCTATGTTCTTCGATTCAGAAATTGCATTCTTCATTTCTTATTGGTTCCTGTTGATAGTTTCTATGTCCTTTTTCATGCTGACGTGGTTTGCAGCAAGTTCCTTGTAGCTTCCCTATAGTTTTTGATAATTCTCACTGAGCTCATTGAGCTTCCTTATAACAATTGTTTTGAAGTCAATATCTGATAATTTACTTGCCATTATTGCATTTAGCGCATTTTCTGAGGATTGTCTTTCCTTTCAATTGTTTGTTGTATTTTTGTCTTCCCATTATTTGTGAGCCTATTCCTGTTTGCTTCTACTTAAATTGATCTGTTTTGACTCCCTAACTTTGTGGTGTGAACTTCTATGGTAGGAGACTTGTGAGATTCAGTGTTGTAGTGTCCTTGATCTCCTGAACTTGATTCTCTTGGAATGTCTTTTATGCCTTTTATGTTGGCTTTCTGGAGGTAATTAGGTTTTGATTGTTGTTGGGTCATTCTTTGATGGGTCCCTCCCTCCAGCTGATTGACTGAGGGTCATTCTACACACCACACCTTGTATACTGTTGTGCAGTTGCACTGTTTTTTTTCTTTCTGGATCCACCTGTGATGATGTTAGATGTTGACCCTATCTGACCTTAGGTAGCCTGTTTGAGACTTCCAGGGATCTGCTTTCTGTGGCTGACTCCTCCAGTTGTTAATCTAGTCACTCTACACTCTTCAGACAGGCTTAAGTACCACAGAGCAGGGCAGAATCCGTCCTGAGGTTGAGGCTATTGTTTCTCCACAGGCTGCTGCCACTCAGAAAGGAGTGGTCTGCCTGAGCATGATGACTGTTGCCTATGGGGGATGAGTCAACCCCAGGATCCCAGTGTCTACTCTCTCAGTTCTCTTCCCAAAGCTCCTGTCCCAAGTCTGTCCTCACACGTTTCTAGCCCACTCTGCCCCAACCTTTACTGGAGCTTAGCATACATGGCTACAAATGAAAATTTGTGCGATGACCCTTTAAGTGGCTCTTTGCTTGCATCTCTAGCCATCTATCTCTGGCGGAGAGTAACCCTGCCTCTTTTCACCACTAGTTGTTATCCATGTACTTTTTGGGTTCTGATGCTCTATTATGGATATCCCAGCTTATGGTATAGACCCCACACTTCTAAAGGGGATCCAACCACCTGCTTAATTATCCCTCTGGTATTGTCGCCTGTAGGTACCCAACCAGCCCTCTGGCATCTCCACCACACTCCTTACCAAGGTTGTGTTGAAGCTGATTTGTCTGTCTTTGAGAGGTTATAAGGCTTCTCCCTTGCTGTTTTTCAGGTGTTTGTTCTGGGTGATTTCTCCACAATTTAGTTGTAATTCCAGGTTTGCCCTGGGAGGATGTTAGTGTGACTTCCATTCACTCCTCCACCATCTTGCCAATTTGCCATACTGTTTTGATTACTGTAGTTTGGTAGTGTAGTTTGAAATCCAGGAATGTGATAGTTCCAACTTTGTTCTTCTTTCTCACGATTGCTTTAGATATCCAGAGTCTTCTTGTGGTTCTATATAAATTTTAGAATTATTAGTTCTAGTTCTATGAAAAATGTCATTAGTATTTTGAGAGGGATTACATTTACTCTGTAGATTGCATTGAGTAGTATGGACCTTTTAATGATATTAATTCTTCCAATTCATGAACATGGTATATTCTTCCATTTATTTATGTCTTCAATTTTTTCATCAATGTCTTATGGTTTTCAGAGTACAGATCTTTTATTTTCTTTATTGAATTTATTTCTAGGTATTTGCTTTCTTAATTTCTCTTTCTGATATTTTGTTGTTTCTCTTTCTGATATTTTGTTGTCAGAAACACTAAAAGATTTCTGAATATTAATTTTGTATTCTACAACTTTACCAATTTCATTTATTAGTTCTAATAGTTTTTTCCCCCATTGGAACATTTAGAGTTTTGTATATATAGTATTGTCATCTACAGATAGCAACAGTTTTATTTTTTGTTTTCCAATTTTGATGACTTTTATTTCTTTTCCTTGTCTGATTGCTGTGGCTAGGACATTGAATACTATGTTGAATAGAAGTGGTGAGAGTGGGCATCTTTATTTTGTTCTCAATCTTAGAGAAAAAGATTTCAGCTTTTCATTAGTGAGTCTGATGTTATATGGAGGTTGTCATATGTGGATTTATTATGTTGAGGTATGTTCCCTCTTTCTTGTTGAGAGTTTTTCTCATAAATGGTTGGTGAATTTTGTCAGTCTTTTTCTGCATCTATTGAAATGATCACATGATTTTTATTCATTTTGTTTATGTGGTGTATCATGTTGATTGATTTCCAATTATTGAACTACCCTAATATCCTGGAATAAGTCTTACTTGATCATGTTGTATGGCCTTTTTAATGTATTTCTGAATTCAGTTTGCCAATATTTTGTTGAGGATTTTTACATCTATATTCATCAGGGATATTGGCCTGAAATTTTCTTTTTTAAATACTGTCTTTGTATGATATTGGTATTAAGGTAATGCTGACCTCATAGTGAGTTTTGAAGCTTTCCCTCTTCGTGTTTTTGGTATAGTTTGAGAAGATTGGTATTAATTCCTCTTTGAATTTTTGGTTGAATTTAAGTGTGAATCCCGATGATCCTGGACTTTTATTTGTTGGGCGTTTTTTTGGTTACTCATTCAAATTTGTCATTAGTAATCTGTCTATTTCTTCCCAATTCAGTCTTGGAAGAGTATATGTTTCTAGCAATTTGTCTGTTTCTTCTAGATTGTCCAATTTGTTGGTATATAATTGTCCATAGCAATCTCATAATCCTTTGTTTTCCTGTGGAATTAGATGTCATTTCTCTTTCATTTTTGATTGTGGATTATCATTATGTAATGCCCTTCTTTGTTTTTTGTTGTGGTGATTGTTTTGAAGTCTGTATTGTTTGATATAAGTATTGCTACCTCACCTTTATTTTTGTTTCCATTTTTATAAAATGTCTTTTATTGTACCTTCACTTTCAGTCTCTGTGTGTCTTTTGATGTGAAGTGAGTCTTTGTAGGGAGCATATGCATGGTTATTGATTTTATTTATTTGGACCTTCTCTCTTTTCATTTTTCTGATGAGTCAGTCTAAAGGCTTATCAATTTTGTTTATTTTTTTAAGGAATCATCACAGTCATATTTATCTTTTCTGTGTTTTTAGTTTCTATTTAATTTATTTCTACTCTGAACATCATTTTTTACATTATGTGTTCATGTGTTTATCCCTTAATTTATTATTGTACTTACACATGATCTTACCACTTTTGTCTTTTAACCTTCATACTAATATTTAAGTGTTTGACCCACTACTTTTACTTAATGTTTGCTTTTATCAGTGATTTTTTTCTTTCCTACATTTTCATATTTTTAGTTTTGGCCTTTGCTTTTCTGCTTAAAGAAGTCCCTTTGTATGATTGTTTAACAACTATGCTGTACAGCTGAAATTAATACAAAATTATATTTAATGTACACTGTAATAGAAAATATTTTTAAATTTATAAAATTAAAAAAATTGTTATGCCAATTTAGTGAAGATGAACTCTTAGCTTTTGCTATGAAATTCTTCATCTCTTTCAATTCTTTTTATGGAATTTATTGGGGTGACATTGGTTAATAAAATTACATAGGTTTTAGGTATACTATTCTATAATACATCATCTATATATTGTATTGTGTGTCCACCACACAAAATCCAGTCCCCTTCTGTCATCATTTATCTCCCATTTACCCTCTTCTACCTCCCCCAGCCCCCTTTTGCCTCTGGTAATCACCACGCTGTTATCTGTGTCTATGAGGTTTTTTTTATTTTTTAATTTTTGCTTAATCCCTTCATCTTTTTCACACAGCCCCCTAATCCCTCTCCCTTCTGACAGGGATCAGTCTGTTCTCTGTATTTATGAGCCTGTTTCTTCTTTGTTTGTTAGTTTATTTTGTTCATTAGATTCCACATGTAAGTGAAATCATATGGTACTTGTTTTTCTCTGACTGGCTTATTTCACTTCGCATAATACTCTCCAGTTCCATCCATGCTGTTGCGAAGGGTAAGATTTCCATCTTTTTTATGGCTGAGTAGTATTTCATTGTGTAAATGTATCACTGCTCTTTTATGCACTCATCTACTGATGAACACTTGGATTTCTCTCATAGTTTCACTATTGTAAATAATGCTATAATGAACATAGGGGTGTGCATATTCTTTGGAATTAGTGTTTCAGGTTTCTTTGGGTATACTCCCAGAAAGACAGTTCCATTTTTAATTTTTGAGGTAACTGCATACTGTTTTCCACAATAGCTGTACCAGTCTGTGTTCCCACCAACAGTGCACTAGGGTTCTCTTGCTCCACATCCTTGCAAACACTTGTTGTTTGTTGATTTATTGATTACTCTTGGTTGTAGTTTTCCTCATTTTATCAGTTTGAATATATCATACCATTCCTTTCAGGCTTGCAAAATTTCTGCTGAAAAATCCATGTATAATCTTAGAGGGGATTAGTTTAACGTAACTAGCTGCTCTTCTCTCGATGCTTTTAGAATTTCTGTCTTTAACTTATGGAACTTTAATTATGATGTATTGTTGTGTGGGGTGATTGAGTTCATCTAGTTTGAAACTTTCTATGCTTCCTGGACTTAGATATCTGTTTCCTTTACTGGGTTAGGGAATTTTTCAGTAAAAACTTCAAATATGTTTTTATGTTTCTTTCTCTATCTCCTCTCCTCCTGGGACACATAAGATACCAATGTTGGTATGCTTGGTATTTTCCCAGAGGTCCCTTAAACTATCCTCATTTCCTAATTTCTTTTTTCCCCTACTCTTTCAATTGGGTGTTTTCTACTACAGTGTCTTCCATATTTGCTTAATTGATCTTCTGCATCATCAGATCTGCTACTGATGCCTTCTAACATATTTTTCATTTCAGTTGTTGTGTTCTTCAGTTCTGATTGGTTCTTTTTTATAGTTTCTGTCTCTTTGTTGACATTCTCACTGAGTTCATGTATTCTCCTCCTAAGTTCATTGACCATTTTTATAACCATTGTTTAAGTCCTTATTTGTTAGATTGCTTGTTTCCATTTCATTTAGTTTCTTTTGTAGGGTTTTGATGTTGTTTCATTTAGAATATATTCCTATGCCTCTTCATTTTGGCTGTCCTTCTGCGTTTGTTTCTGTGTGTTGTGTAGGTCTGCTATATCTTCTGGTGTTGAAAGAATAGCCTTATGTAGAAGTCGTTCTGTGGGGCCCAGTGATTCAATTCCCCATGGCCACTAGAACCAAGTGCTCCAGGGGTGTCTTATGTGTATATTGTGTGTATCTCCTGTTGCGTTTGGACTGTGATTCCTGTGGGCATACCAGTGGGTGGTATTGATCTCCAGGCTGACTGGCTGCAAGAATTGGCTATGGCTACTGAAGATGATCTGATATGCAAGGCCTCATGGAGCAGGGTCACTTTGGTGGGGTTCAGTGCCAGCTGAGGTCACCCATCAGGTGTGTTCATGTGGAACCACTTGGGTGGGGTCCTGGTGTGGGCCAAGGCTAGCCACCAGGTGTGTTAGGACTGAAACCTCTAAGAAAGGCTCTGGTGCAGGCTGATCCTGGCTACCCCTTGTGCTGGGTTTAGGGCCATGTTGTAGGAGCTACAATATGAGCTCTGTCGAGGATGGTTGCAGTATTAGCAGGGCTCAGGGATGCTGGGAAAGGCTATGATATGAGCTGAGGCTGGTCACTGCTTGTTCAAGGCTTGGGGCTACTTAGTATTAAGTATGATGTGAGCTGAAGCCAGCTACAGCACTTGTGCTAAACTTGGGAACACTTGGTAGGAGCTACAGTGTGAGCTGAGGCCCACGGCCACTTGTGCCAGGCTTGGGGGAGCTTAGGAAATAGTGTGATGTGTACCTGGGTCTGTCTCCACTTTTGTCAGATTTGGGACTATTTAGGGAATGCTGTCAGGTGAGCTGAGGCTGGCCACCAGTTTTGTCAGGTTTGGGGCTATTTATGAAAGTCTGCTATGCAAGCTGAGGTCAGGTGCTCTGTGTGGTGATCCTGAAAACCCTTAGGAAAGGCTTCGGCCAGAGCAAGCAGTTTGGGTGTGATGAGATTTCAGGGTAATGTCAGGGCAGGGCAAAAGTTTTAGCTAGGTTAACGGAGATTGCAGATTTAGCACCTGCCTGCACCAGGTTATCTAGGCGAAAAGAGAGAATAACAAAAGAAACAAAGAATCAATGGTTCTGGCCAGTGCTTCTGCCACCAGAGAGTCCCTGCCCTTCTAGAACTTGCCCTAAAGTCAATCAATCTAATTCCCACATGACCTAGGCAATTCTCGAACTGTTGCTGGAGTTTAGAGTGAGTGTGTGCATGAGCCTTTTAAGAGCAGTATCTTCATCTCCCACTACCTTTCACATCTCTCAGACAAAATCCCTGCTGGTTTTCAAAGTCAGATGTTATGAGAACTACTCTTCCAAACACAGTTATCCTGAGCTAGGGAGCTCAGTGTGGGGCTTGAATACCTTGTTCCTTAGGGAAGAACTCCTTGGCTGAGATAATGCTCCCATTTTTGAATTGCCACACTGTGGGTTTAAAACCTGACCAGACTGTGTCTCTGCCCCTCCTACCTGTCTTGACGTGGCTTCTTCTCCATATCCTTAATTATAAGAATTCTGTTCAGCTAGCCTTCAGGTGGTTTTCAGCAATGGTTGTTCTATATTTAGTTATAGTTTTGATGTGTTTGTGGAAGGAGATGAGTTCAGGATCTACCTATTCTGCCATCTAGACCTAACCCTCGATGTCTATATTCTTAATCAGAAAACTAATAATAACATTAATAAAACACAAAATAATGAATGTAAGTAAATATTTCATACATTTCAAAGTAATGTGTATATATTTTGTGTGTACGTGTGTATATTTATTTTTTTATTAGTTTTTAATTTTTTTACAGGGGAGGACAATAGTAGGTTTACAGTTGTGAGTACATGAGTTTATTCCTGTATTATTATTATTAAATTATTATGTTATTTATTTGTACTACAACTGTAAAGCTACTTTTGCCAGCCCCCATATGTCCATCCTCTGCTCAAGGGGGGAGATTTCCCTTACCAACTTCTCTGCCCCAGATTCTTCCTTTCAGCGTTGAGGTTTCCACTGTATGTTATGCATTTTGGCTCTCCAGCACAAATACCTTGATTCCTGCTATAGAAGAGGGCATTGGGGTATCTAATGATGTATTTGTCAAATATGTAAGCCACCAGAGTTCACTAGATTATAGATGTAGGGGTTCTCAGAAGAGCTTCAAAGCTATTCCTGTGGAGTTTTGCTGTCTTCCTTCCAGATATTTCCTAATTCCTTCACAATATTTGACATCTATTTCTTTATCTACTCAGCAGCATCAATTTTGCTTTCTATGTTTATTCTCTTTTACCCTCTTTGAGCCCAGTCTGCACCGAGAAATCAGAATTCTATAATATGCAAATCTGTTTGTGTCACAACATCAATCATTGGTCCCTCTTTGCTCTAAAATTAAAACTTAAGCTTTTTGTAGTGGCATGCAAGACCATGCACGAACTGATCTCTGTTTACCTCTCTTGCCTTATTTCTGGCCATTACCCTTTCTTTCTTTGTACTAGAAGTACTGAAATACTTTAATATTTTCCAACCTAGCATGACCTTTTGCTTCTTTTGGCCTTCATAGGTAAAAGGAAATTCTTCCTCTCCTTTTTTTTTTTTCAATCTGAGCTTCATGAGCTCATCATTCATTCTCTGTTTAAATACTTCTATCATGATGTCTTCCTTTAGTTCATAAATATCAATTTAAATGTTTTTCATAATTTCATAGCATTCTGTATTTTTCATATCATTGTACTTTTATTATACTTTGTCACAACTTCCTATTCTCCCAGTGAACTATCAGCTCCTTGAAGGTGAGCATCATGTTTATTTCACTGAGTGTTGTGTTGTCACAATTTAGCACAATTGTGAAATATTTAGTGCAAAACATGAATAAAAGAATAGCACCTGTGTATGTTCAAGAATTTACTCTCCTGGTCTGAGTGGATGTTATGCTCCATCTGTATATTCTTGAAATACAAGAATTGGGACTGTAATTAACTCTTCATAATCTGTCTATTGTCTATTGGGACATGGTATTTAATCTGTGTTGTCTTTACCATATTAGGATGTTTGCTTCTTGGGAACTATGTTGTAACCTGACCAGATGTTACTTCTCCCAAAATCAGCAAACTTTTCCTATGTCTTCTGAGATTTTTAAGGTTTTCCCCTTGCACAGTTACTTAATATTGGTGCATTATGACTATCTCCATTAGCATCTTGGAGATACTTTCCTGTATCATGTTTTTTGTTTGTTTCTTTTTCTTTTTTGTGGCTATTTGACCCCTTTCCATGTTTGTTTGCCTGTGTACTGTAGTATTCTGAGCACACAGCATGATTGTATGCTTTCATACTTAGGGTCACCTACTCCTGCACCATGACCATTTTCTCATGCGTCATGGCTGCATAAACATATCTTTGCATATACTTTGGACACCTGTCGTGAATCTTTGGTTTTTTAAAAATATATTATGATTGTCTACTTCTACCTAAGGACTACCTACTCCAATACTATGGTTATTTGCTTGTGCATGATGGCTTTTTCTCTGTGAAATTGTGGTACATTTACACAATGAGATACTATACAGCAGAAAGACAGAAGGAGCTCCTACCATTCACGACAGCATGGATGGAACTGAAGAGCATTATGCTAAGTGAAATAAGCCAGGCGGTGAAAGAAAGATACCATATGACCTCACCTATAAGTGGAGATTAATCAGCAGAACAAACAAGCAAGTAAAATGTAACCAGAGATATTGAAGTGAAGAACAAACTGACAGTGAACAGAGGAGAGGGGGGAGGGGAAGAAGAGGGGAAACAGGGGAAGGGCAGTCAAGGAACACATATGGGGGACACATGGACAAAGTCAAGGGGGGTGAAGTTGAGGGCGGGGTGAAAATGGACAAAACTTTAGTTGAACAACAATATAAAAAAGGAAAGGAACTGAGGAAAAAAAGAGAAATTGTGGACTTAGGTTTATGGATCGTGATTGTTTCTTTATAATTATCTGATTCTTCACTATGACCTTTGGTTTCTGCTTCATTGTCTTCTGCTATTTTTTAAACCATGGTAACCTTTACAGTAACTTTAATGTTCCTGCATAATGGACATCAACATGAACAAATATTATGTTTGGTGGTGTAACATGGTCAGTTGCTAATACATTATAGTCACTCCTGTGCCATAGGCACCTTATTCAGAAGCATGATGATGTGAGTGAGCACATTCCAAGGTTTATGTGTCATGGCAGTCTGAACTTTATACTATAATTTCCTGTGCTAGGGTCATACCATGATCTGAGCACATACCATGGTTATATTGGCATAAATCATAGGCAACTTAGCTGGTATTTAAATTACATCTATGTTTTTTCTCCCCTGAAGTATGCCTTTGCCACTGTGAGTCTCTGTACTTTAAGGCTCCATGGCCTCCTGTTTTTGAATCATAAGTATTTGCTCATATCTAGCAAGAAATTTTGCACAGGAACCTAAACCATGGTCATGATGTCATTATCATGATTTTAGAGCATGTCTCAGTTATGTCTACCCATGTATCCTGCTTATTTGAGCACTTACCATGATCATCTTCTCTTGACATCATGATTCTTTGGGTAGAGGCAGTACCCATATCTTCCATTTTATGTACAACTTATGTTTACAGTTTACCTTAACATTCATCATGACATTGTGTACTTTTACTGGAGCTGTAAGCCACTGTAATATGATTATTAGGTCATAAACCAGTATTTTGTTGACATGCTACATTATTTAAACTTATATATCAATACAATCTTCTTACATACAATGTTTAGTAGAGACACAAGATAGTAAGATACTTTTAAGTGACTACTCTCTATTTCTAACAGATGACTGTCAGCACACTGTACTGTGGGTGCCAACTCATATGTTATGGTTGACTGATAATGTTTGGGATTTTCTGAGTGTGCATCTACCTCAGGTGGTAAAACTACAGAGAGATATTTATTTACCACAGAGTCATTTAAGCATGTGCCTTGACCCCTCCTTTTGCAACAATGCCATTTGCATTTGTTTCTAGGGCTGTTCTAACAAAGTACAACAAATTGGGTAGCTAAAACAACTGAAATATACTTTATTACAGTTCTGGAGGATAGATGTCCAAGATAAAAGTGTTGATTGATCAGTATTCCCTCTGAAGGCTCTAGAAGAGTATCTATTCTTATCTCTTCCAGTTTTTTTGTAGTTGCAGGTATTCCTTGGTTTGTGGCATCATCACTCCAATCCCTTCCTCTGTATTTACATAACATTCTCTCCCTGTCTATCTGTGTCTAAATTTCCCCCTTCTTATAAGGACATCAGTTACTGGATTTAAGGCCCACCCTAATCTAGTATGACTTCATCTTAACTTGATTATACTGTCAAACACTCTCTTACCCCAAAAGGTCACATTTACAGGTACCAGGAATTAGAACATAAACATCTCTTTTGGGGGTGGCATAATCCAACCCATATCAGCATTTACACTTGAAGATATTTTATTTAAAATACTTTTGAATAATATATTATTTACTTAAATATAAAAATTTTAAACATAATGAAACATTGGATGGAATTTTTAAAGTACCAAAAATTTTAGACTGTTGCAATATAGATTTAGAATCAATCACTATTATCTGACATTCAACTCTTTTGACATTTGCTTTTGTATTATGGTTTTTAAATTAGGCATTATGTCCATCTGAGTAAGCACTCTGATATGTTTATACACCATCGATGTTTAAGCTTGACCTGTGATTGTCCACCTTCTATGTCATAATTATCATATTGGGCAACATTATCAGTAACTCATGCATCAGTGACATCTACCTCCTACTCCAACATTGCTCTTTACTTCTGTACCATGTCCATCATTCCCTGTATTTTGTGGTTTTTATTATTTTTTATAGAATTTGCTGGGGTGATGGTTTGCAAAACCATACAGGTTTGAAGTGTACAACTCAACAAAACATCACATGCATACAGTATCATGCATGTATTGAGCCAAAGACTCTTTCTGTCCCCATTTCCCCCCTTCGCCCACCTCCATCTACCCCCAACCCTCTTTCCCTTTGGCTATCACCACACTGTTGTCTGTGTCTATGTTTTTACTTTTTGCTCAATCTCTTTCCCTGTATTTTGGTTATTTTCTTGTGATATGTTCCTTTTTTAAATAAAAAAAAATATTGTTCAAGTACAGTTTTGTCCATTTCCCCCTACCACTCCCCCCTCCCCCCTGACC